>APFE030703628.1:0-74910 GCA_000404065.3 Pinus taeda | reverse complement strand
ATCCTTACCTAGCCTACTTAGCCTACAGGAACTACCAAACCTACCTAGCGTACCTAACCGAATTTATCCTAGCATACCCTAACCTAGCCTAGCCTAGCTTAATCTAGCCTTTCCTAGCCTATCTAACCTAACCTATCCTAGCCTAGCCTTACATACATTAGACAAGCCTAACCTAGGCTTGCCAAGCCTAGACTTTCCTACTTAGCCCTTCATAGCCTAGCCTTGCCTAGCCTAGCCTCCCTTAACCTAGCCTAACCAAGCCTATCCTAAACTAGCTTAACCTAACATAGCCTAACCAAGCCTAATCTACCTTAGCCTAATCTACTCTACCATAACCTAACCTAACCTAACCTAGTCTAACCTATCTTAGCCTAGACTAACCTATCCTACCTTTTCCTTACTTACTCTAGCATTGCCCAGCCTAGCCGAGCCCTACATAACCTAGCCTAACCTAACTTAGCATGGCCTGGCTTAGCCTAGCATAGCCTAGCCTAACCTTTCCTAGTGTAACCTAACATAAGCTACCCTAAACTAGCCTATCCTAATCTATCTAACCTAACCTAGATTATTATATCCTACATTAACCTAGAGTAGCCTACTCTAACATAGCTTAGCTAATCTTACCATGACCTAGACGAACCTAGCCCACCTAGCCTGGAATAGCATAACGTACCATAGTCTACCCTAGCCTAGCTCAACCTAGCTTAACATAAACTAGCCCGCCATAACCAAATCGAGCCTAAACTAGCCTAGGCTAGCTTAGCCTTTCCTAACCTAACCTAGCCTAGCCTAGCCTAGCTTAGCCTAACCTACATTAGCCTAGTCCATCCTAGTTTATCCTAGTCTAAACTAACCTAGGCAAACCTAACCTATCCTATCCTAGCCTATCCTACATAGGCTACCAAACCTAACTTATCCTAACCTATCCTAACCTAGTATACATAGCTTACCTAGCCTACCTAATCTAACCTAAACAGACCTAGTTAGCTTATGGGACCTACGTAGCCTAACTAACCTTACTTATCCTAACACAACATAACCTAACCTATACTAGGCTAGCCTAGCTTAGCCTAGCCTAGCCTAGCCTAGGTTAGCATAACCTCCCCTAACCTATTATAACCTAGCATAGCCTAGCCCGCCTAACCTCCATTAACCTAGCCTAACATAACCTTGCCTAATCTAACCTAGCCTACCTGGCCTACCTGGTTTAACTATCCTGCCTAACCTACCTAACCTATCCTAACATAGTCTACCTTACTTAGCCTACCCTACCTGGCCTACCCTAGCCTAGCCTACCCTAACCTTGCCTATCCTAATCTAACCTAACCTAACCTAGCCTAATCTAGACTAAGCTAGCCTAGCCTAGTTGAACCTAGGCTATCCTAGCATAGTCGATCCTAACTTAGTCTAGCCCAGCTTGACCAAGCCTAACCTAGCCTAACCTAGCCTAACCTAAACTAGCCTAACCTTGCCTAGTTGAACCTAGCATAGCCAAACCTAGCCTAGCCTAACATAACCTAACCTATCCTAGTGTAACCAAGCCTAACCTTGCCTAGAGTAGTCTAGCATAGCCTAGCCTAGCCTAGCCTAGCCTTGCTTAGCCTACGCTTGAATAGCCTGGCCTAAGGTAGCTAGTGTTGCCTAGGCTAACCTAGTGTTACTTAGCATGGGGTAACTTAGGTTAGTGTAGCCTAGCCTAACCTTAGATAAACTAGCCTAACCTAACCTATCTTCTCCCAACCTTACCTAACCTAGCATAGCCTAGCCTAGCCTAACCTATCCTAGGAAAACCTAGCCTAGCCTAACCTAACCTAACCTACCTTAGGCTAGCCTAGCTTAACCTAAGATAACCTAGCCTAGGCTAGGCTAGCATAGCGTAGCCTAGCCTAGTTGAGCCTATCTAACTTAACGTAACCAAGCCTATCTAGCCTAGCGAACCTACTAACCTAGTCAATTTATCTAGCCTTCCTATCCTACGAGACATACCTAGCCTACCTAACCTAACTTATCCTAACATAACCTAACCTAACCTAACATAGCCTAGCCTAGCCGAACCTAACCTAACCTAGCCTAGCCTAGCCTAGCCTAAACGAGGCTAACCTCCCATTACCAAGCCTGGCCTACCCAGGTCTTGTTTAGCCTAACTTAGCCTTGCCTAGACTAACATAGAATAGCCTAACTTAGCTCAAGCCAACCTAGCCTAGCCCAACCCACCCTAACATATCCTAAACTAGCCTAACTGAGCCTTGCCTAAGCTGGCCAAGACTAACCTAGCCTAGCCTAGCCTAGCCTAGCCTAAACTAACCTATCCTACCTTGGGCCTAAGTCACAGGGTTCGGCGAACCTAAAGCTTCAGGTTTGAAATTCGCTGAACCTGTAAAAAATTTGAGGTTCGTTCAGGTTCGGCAAACCTGAAAGTCGAACCTCAAGCTGAACCTCAAGCCAAATTTGAACCCCATCGAACTCCATAGAACCCGATCGAACCGAATCGAACTTAATCGGACCTAAACGAACTGAATCGTGTACTTGAACAAATTTTGAGGTTAGATGGTTTTCTAGATGATTTTCTGGACAGTTTTAGAAGAAAAATAGTGGGTCGCATACCGTTTTTTACTAGTTCTTCCAAGTTCCCACCAAATAATTCTTTATAAACAATTGCGGGCTATCGTTTTGGCACACACTGTCGGGTTGATTGGGGGCAGGCTGAGCATTTGTTTGTAGTGAGCGACGAGCGTTTGTTTGTAGTGAGTTTGCAGACGTTTGAACTTTGAGCACGCGTGACACAGTGTAAGCTCGGCCGAGACTTGTGGATTGGGGCTTTGAGCAGTGGCACGACGCTGCACGTAGACCACCGACGTTGCACGCACCGCGGCACCAGTGTGCAACTGCACGCAACTCCCGAAGATTGAAGTATTCATCAGATTTTGTTACTTGTATGCCCTCGGGTCTCGCTCAATGCGTGTTTTTCATCTTGCCACTGCAATTTATTTTCAGTTTATAATATTTTTATCCATGGGTTTTGACTATAAATCTACAGTAGTATTGACTATAAGTCTATAACTGCAAAAATAAGTCTCGAACAGACATATGATGCTCTGCCTACTCTTCACTGGAATCGATTTAATGTGTATGATTGCTTGAACTGCCTTATGCAAGTTTGTTAAATTAAATAAACGTACTTACAAAATAATTCCACATTTTTCTGTTATGTTATATAATTGAATTTCACTTGTTCAAGTTTCCTATAAATTTTAATTCTATTCAGGTAGTCCGCGAGAGAAGATAACAACCTTCATATCCTAGTGCCAGTAGCGTGTGCATTATGATGTCTCATTTGTGGCATGTTTTCTTGCTTTGTTTCCCCGTACCTTCTATATTGCCTAAGGTCATTAGTTCTTTTGTTATATTTATTAATTGATTTGTTTTAGATGTAATAGCATACTGTTAGCAGTATCATCGACAGATGATGCTTCCAGACATAGCTAGACCAATAACTATTTTATTTGTATTTTCTTACTTGTTAAAAATGGTTACTTTGTTCCTGTGACAGTTTATTTTTTTGTCTGTAAAAGTGGTGGTCAAGCATGTTGTGTTTTCACATTTTTTTTGCAATCCTTTCACTCATTCTTTTTATTAATTGTCATATTTACTAAATTTTTTCAGCATATTGCATATTTTTTTAAACCATGATGTGAATAATGTATTAAATCAGAAACATGCCTGGATTGTGGCATGTATAACAGGTGAGTACAATGAAAATCCTTCCAGCTATACCTGTTGTAGGCTGGTGGCTGCATGTTGAAAAGGAGATTTTACTTGTCACTCATTTAGCTATGCATGATCTTAGTAGGGATTCCTCTAGTACCTTATGATATTATTTGTCGATAAAAGGAAAAGGGTAATGGAGGCTACTCGCTGGGATTCTCTTTTCTGAAGAGTGCAAATAGTCATGATTTTCTAAGGGAAGGAAGGAGATTTCATAGTCTCGGAAACTATTCTAGGACACCATAAGATAGGTGTATCACACTGTTATTATTAATATTATTAATTTACATTCACATGCACAGTGCACACAGCATATAGAGGGAGGGGAAAGTTGAGACAACATACATATTTTGTTAGTACTAGTAGAGAGGCCACTATCTCCATGGACTCCCTAGTGGTCTTTCAAATTCTTCCAGGAATACTTTTTTGCAGCGCTTTAGTCTTGCAAAAAAATTGAGATTGTTAGCTTCAAGAATTTGATGTTCATCTTTCTGTCTGCATTGTCAAATTCAAGGCTAAGATAGATAGGTCATAGATGTATGACTGCAGACATGCCACATTCAGCCCCACTTTCTAGACTTGCAAGAATTGCATAGTAATCCACACTCACAGTGGAAATTTAGTCATTGCAAGCTTAATTTGAAAAACTTGGTATTTATTGTATTTTGTCGGGAAACTAAGAGATATTTATATTAACATGGTCCATATAGAGAAGAAAGTAAACATCTACAAACTCTGTTGGGATTCTCAGAATAAGGGTTCTGTCCAGATCTCCCATCAGTATCCTCAGGGTTCCTCGATAAACTGAACCATACGAATTTTAAATGGTAAATACTATTAGAATAGATAAGCAATGAATTTCATCTAATAACTAGACTTTCATTGTCTTGCACACAAAAAATGCCCAGAAGAATGGGTTACAGACTACACCAATAGAATGGATTATAGTAATTATACCATACATTGGATGTAAATTGATGGATTATAATTTATAATTTATATCAAGTACTAGATTCCTGAAATATGTCAGCTGATAGTGGAGATCGAGGGACACATATTATGCAGGGAGGGTTCACCATCAGGGCTACTTTGTCCTTATCCTCTTTCATAATGAGTGGCCTGTGCCATGTGGTAGAGTTCTCTAAGGACCCTGTACTTCCTGCACTCCAATCATTCCAGTCTCTTTAACCAGTTTTCGATGGTTTGTTAGTTCTCTTCTTTTTCTTTGTTGGCACATTCTATCTTTTCCAATCTTCTTCACGATTATTCAACTTTGTCCGGAATCTCCAGTGAATCCACATTCCTATTCTAGCAAAACATGGCAGTTCTGGTTTGACCTAAGTTTTTTATTTCCTGTCATGGTAATAGAATGTTTTTTAAAGCAATGTGGTTGGACTCAAAATTCCATGATTGCACCATAGATCCAATTATCAATTATCTCTTGATGGTTTTCCAGAGTTCTCAATACTTGGTTACTGCACTTTCTTTCAGAGATTAACCTTATAATGAAGAGTATACACTTGAGTGAAAAATATGACAGTTTACAGATAATCAAACATCAAATCCTTAAAATGTCTTGTTGATAGAAGTTATAAACTTGACTTGGATGCATGGCACTGTCTATAATGGCCTCTTGAATGGTATACATTTTAGACATCTCAATCCATCTCTGCAAAACATTCAATTAATTGTAGGTGACTCACATAACTATTGTTGATTCACAATATGGTTACCTTGAAAAAGAGTTCTGACTATTACAACACCCAGTGTTGTAATTTAACAATCAATGGTCATAACCTTATTAGGCAAACTCCCCCCCAATTCTTGTACTCATGGCAGCAATTCAGCCTTACATGCCACTTTATTTCATTTTGCAGTCGTTTGGGCTGCTTTGACTTTTTAATGGAAATTCAATAAAGCTTGCTACCAATTTATTTCTCCTCAAATTCATTAAATACACATGTCATAGGCATAATAGGAAGTGATAATTACTGTTATTTAAATTTGAAATAATTGAAGAAATTGGAAAACTAAAATTTGAACAAGTTATGCATGATTTGAAAGCTCATCAAAATATCAAGTTTTATTTGTATTTGAAAATTGAATTTCACTATTCTATCATTTATTTAAATTTTAATTTTAATATGCCATTGCCAACAAAAATGCAGACATATTTGTCATGGCACCTCCAAAGTCAACGGCAGAAGGATGGAAATATGTGGAGAAATTGGACGGGCCTCATGGGAGGCATTTGAAATGCAAGTTATGTAATAATGAATTTTTTCGATCTTTAACTAGAGTCATGGACCACTTACTTTATGTCACTAATGGCAAAGGAGGTGGCATTGAAGGTTTCAAGAATGTGCCTACAGAGCTCAAGAAGAAACTTCAGAAAGATTATGACAATATACAAAAGGCTAAGAAAGTGAATGAAAACAAAAGACAACGTGTTCAAACAGAAATTGCAATGAATTACAATTCATTATCTGCACTTTATTTAAGCATAGTTGGTGTTGGGAGTTCATCTCAGTCAAAGATTAGTAAATCAAGTGGGACAACTACATTGAATACTCTTTGGAAGCCCATGCAGAAACAAGAAATTGATGATGCTATAGGTGATATGTTTTTTGAATTTTCAATTCCATTTAATGTGGAAAGAAGCCCTTACTTCATCAATGCATGTAAGATGATGGCAGGTTTTGGTAAATGATATGTCCCTCCTAGTTTTGAGACCTTAAGGACCACTATTTTGAAGAGGTCAAAAGAAAGGGTTACAAACAATTTGCAGAAGATCAAAGACTCTTGGAAGGAAACAGGGTGTACAATTTTATCAAATGGCTGGTCAGATATGAATCATAGACCTCTTATTAATGTGTTGGTTTCTTGCCCTAAAGGGGTACTTTTTTTTAAAGTAGTTGATGCATCAGGGAATAAGAAGACCTTTGAATTTATTTTCAAGATTTTAGAGGAAGCTATTCTTGAGGTTGGAGAAGAAAATTTGGTCCAGGTTATAACTGATAGTGCTTCAAATTGTCTTGGAGCAGGAAAAATGGTCATGGATAAATACAAAAAAATATATTGGACACCTTGTGCTGCCCATTGTCTTGATTTATTGTTACATGACTTGGCAAAGTTTCCATGGATTAACGAGACAGTACGGAGGGGGAAACAAATTTCTCACTTCATATTTAACCATCAACTGACATTGAGCTTGTACAGGAATAATGCATCTAGAGAGTTTCTCAGGCCTTGTGACACCAGGTTTGCCACATATTATATTATTATCAAAAGGCTAGTTGAAGAAAAAGGGAGTATAAGAGGTGTTTTTTGCAACAATGAGTGGGAAAAGTCTCATGTTTCAAAGGAAGCTAAAGGAAATGAGTTGGAACAGGTGATTTTAGGGAATGCTTTTTGGGACAATGCTCAGAAGGTCTTAAAAGTATGTGAACCAATTGTTCATATGCTTCGCATGGTTGATAGTGATACCCCTTCCATGGGTTTTTTTTATGAGGGCATGTATCGTGTTAAAGAAGCCATTGAAAAATCTTTTAATAATGAGGAAAATGAGTACATTGCAATATGGGAGATGGTTGATGAAAGATGGAAGATGTTGCATAGTCCTTTACATGCAGTAGCTTGTTATTTGGATCCTAGACTCTTCGGGATAGAAAGAACAAATGATGCAAAAGTCATGAATGACCTTTATGATGCAGTTGAACGGTTGGTCCCTGATATACAAGAATGAAGGAGAATTAGAGAGCAGCTTCAGGCATACAAGATGGAAGAGGGAATATTTGCAAGGTCTAGTGCAGTACAAGATAGGCCCAATATTCCTCCAGGGAGATGGTGGCAGTTTTATGGATCAGAGACTCCTGAATTGCAACGTTTTGCAGTTCATATTTTGAGCCAGGGATCAAGTGCCTCTGCTTGTGTAAGGAACTGGAGTAGCTTTAACCATATCCAGTCCAAGAAAAGAAACAAATTATTGTCTACAAGGTTGGAAGATCTTGTTTATGTTCGCAGTAATTTGAAGTTGGCCTTGAGTAGTGTGGCCAAAGATGCATCTAGTTCCTTTGAGCCATGGTTTGATGTTGATTTAGAGCCAGAAGAAGATGATATTAGCACTGATGGTGACTCACTAGATGATCCAAATGTTGGAATTCCATCTATTGATGACTTTGATGATCACCATTATAGTGCCTTTACTATGCCATATGCACATGATGATTGAGAGATTTTTTATCATACTAGAGTCTAGTAGGCCATAACTATAGATTATCTATGTTTTTTAAATTTCCTAGAAAAATTTAATGGATTTTAACTATTTGGCAATGGTCTTTATGACTTCCTTATTATATTAGCATTGATGATGACTCACTAGATGAGCCAAATGATGGAATTCCATGTGTTGATGACTTTGATGATATTATGACTTTGATGATATGTAAAATTTTGAAATTTGAAGATGTCCTACAATGATGTGTATGTTTAAATTTTGATCATGTTTTGATTATGTGATTTTTTAAAAGATTACTAGTATTTGACATTAATTTAAATTTTGAAGACTGAAAATTATGTCATTTCTTTTTGCAGACTACTATTGTGTATGTTTACATTTAACTAGATGTTAGAATGATTACATTATTCATGTATGTTTAATAGTTTATTAATAAGAATTTGTGTTCATGTGTTTATGGATCGATTTTAAATTTTCTATTATTTTGTCATATAGATATATATATATTGAAAAGTATGTATAGTCGAACCTAATGCCGAACCTCATTCGAACCTGATCAGAAAATTCGAATTTGAATCGAACTTAATCATTATCGAACTTGAATCCGAACTCAAACTGTGTGACATAGCCTTGGGCTAGCCTACCTAGCCTAACCTAGCATATTTCAACCTAGTTCAGCGCGGCTATTCTAGCCTAACATGGCCTAGACTAGCTTAACCTAACCTAGCCTAGCCTAGCGTAACCTATCCTTGCGAAGACTAACATAGAATGGCCTACCTTAGCTTAAGCTAGCCTAGCCTAACATAACCTAGCCTAGCCTAACCTAGCCTAGACTATCGTAAACTAGCTTAACCTAGCATAGCCTAACATATCCTATCCTAAGCTAGCCTAATCTAACCTAGATAACTAAGCCTAGACTAACCTAGGCTACCACGGGCTAGCCTATCCTATCGTAGCATAGCGCAACCTATTCTAGGGAAACCTAGCCTAGGCTAACATAATCTACCCTAGCCTACGTTAACCTAGCCTAATCTAGCTTGGACTAGCTTAGCTCAACTTAGCCTAGCCTAGCCTAGCTTAGAATAGTCTAGCCTAGCCTAGCTTGGCCTACCATATCTTGGCCTAGCCTAACTTAACGTAACCTAGCTTAAACTATGCTAGCCTAGCCTACCTTAGCTTAAGTTAACCTAGCCTATCCTAAACTATCCTAACCTAACCTAGCCTAACTTAACCTAACCTAACCTAACCTAGCCTAGCCTAGCCTAATCTAGCCTAGCCTAACCTAACCTAATGTAACGTAGACTAGCCTAACCAAGCCTAACCTAGCTTAATCTAGTGTAGCCTAACATAACCTTGGCTAATCTAGGCTAGACTAGACTAACCTAGCCTACCTTAGGCTAGCCCAGCCTAGCTTAACCTAGCCTAGCTGACCCTAACTTAGGCTAATCTAACCTAGCATAAGCTAACCTAACCTAGCCTAACCTAACCTAGCCTAGCCTAGCCTCACCTAACCTAGCCTAACCTAACGTAACGTAACGTAACCTAGCCTAGCCTAACGTAACCTATCCTAGCCTAGCCTACCCTAGCAAAAGTAACCTATGCTAGCCTTGCCTAGGCTAGCCTAACATAACCTAGCCTATCCTAGCCTAGCTTAACATAACTTAGCCTAGCCTAGCCTAGCCTAACATAATGTAGCCTAGCCTAGCCTAGCTCTTCCTAACCTAGTCTAATGTAATATAACCTAACCTAGCCTAGCCTAGCCTAGCTCTTCCTAACCTAGTCTAATGTAATATAACCTAACCTAGCCTAGCCTAACCATGCATAACCTAACGTAACCCAACCTAGGCTAGCCTAGCCTAACCTACCCTAACCTAGCCTAGCCTTGCCTAAGCTAGCCTTTGCCTTGCCTAAGCTAGCCTTAGCCTTGCCTTGCCTTGCTTAGCCTAACCTAACCTAGCATAGCATAGCCTAGCCTAACCTAGCCTATGCTTACCTAGCCTAATCGAAAGAACGGTCCATCAATGCTTCAGTTAATGGATTGATTTTTTTATCAACGGTTAGCTTTTATGTCAGAATCATTAAACGCTTTTCCGCATCAATGTTTCTGTGAGTGGATGCTCTTGAGTCACCAACACTACATGATCTTGTTTTTTCTGAATGGTCAAGTTTATAATGCTTTTCTTTTATGTCAGAATCATTAAACGCTTTTCTCCATCAATACTTCCGTGAGTGAATACTCTTGAATCACATCACTACATGATCTTGTTTTTTCTTAACAGCCAAATTTATAATGATTTTTCGTATGCAACCTGTCTTAACTTATTATTACTGTTTTAGTTTTTTAGCTTATTATTATTGTTTTAGTTTTTTAGTTGAGTAGATTGTGTTAAATTATTTTTATTATTGTTTTAATTTTTTAGTTTAGTAGGGTGTCTTAACTTATTATTATTGTTTTAGTTAAATTAAAATTTCATTAATATCAATGATTTTCAGTAAACATTTTCATGTTTTGATTTTAAATTTTATTAACGGTCACCTCAAAAGCATATTGTGTTTTTTCTATTTTTATTTTTAGTTGATGTTTCATTATATTTTTTATTTTACTTTTTTATTTTTTGGGCACCATTTTTTAAGTTTCCAAGTTTTTATTATTTTTTTTTCAAATATTATTATGGTTATTTATTTTACTGAAGGTTAAATGGTTTTATGATAGTTTTTACTATTTTTATTTTAAATTTGATTAACAGTTATCATTCTCAAAAGTTTTTTTGTTTTTGTTTTTTTTTTTTTTTAGGTCTATTAACATCATTTTTAGCATATACTATCTAAAAAGTTCTGTTTATCTATCTGTTTTTGGGCACCACCCCTTTGAGCCTTCAACATTTGTGTTATTTTGATTTCAAATTTTTATTAAATTTAGGCTTGGATGAATGGTTGATATTGACCATCTATTCATTACGTCTAATATATATTTTATTTTGTATGTGCTTTTTTATTACCTTCTCTCTCGTGCTTTTTATGTTTAGATTTTAAATTTTAAAAAAGTAGGAAGAACTATCCATCAATGCTTAGTTAATGGATTTCAATGGCGATTACCAGATACCTTCATATTTTATCAATAGCTACGTTTATAATGTTTTTATCATTAAACTCTTTGGTCCATAAATGCTTTAATTAGTGAATTCATTTGAGTCACCATCATTGTATGCTCTTGTTCTTTTCTTTTTTCTGTAGAGACCAATAGTCATGTATGTCATGCTTTTCAACTACCATCATTATGATGTTTTTTTCCTTTTCCTTTTGTTTTAATTCAAAATTTCATCAACCTCTTTTCACTCACCACCGTTAAATGTTTTTTGTTTTTTTTCTATTTTTGAATTTAAATTTCATTATCGTTAATGCTAGTCAACCACTCAAACATTCTTGTGCTTTTTCTCTTTTGATTTTAAGTTTAATTAACATCATTCTTACTAGAAATCGTCTAAAGTGTTCTATTACCTATCCTATTTAGGACGAAAAAGGCTTACCTTTTTTTTTTCTCTTTTCATTTCAAATAGTATTTACATTTTTAACATTATTTATACTTAAATGAGTGGATGATATAGACAATTAAATTCTAATGGAGTTGGATTTTATGAAGATTTCAAATATCTTATCTGAAAAGATTTTCAGTTTGTTAATTTTAAATAAGTATATTTATTTATTTTTATATTTATTATAATAATCTTTATATTATATATTATTAGTTTTTCACAAAATTATATAATATTAAATCATTTTTTGAATTTGTATGGTAATTTTTTTTATTTGTTTTAAGCTTGATATATGGAGATTTGAACCTTGAATCTTATTCCTTACACAAAATTTTATAATATGTTCATCCACAAATAAGCACACCCCTGATTTAGGTTGTAATTTTATTTAATATTGATGATAAATTATTAATGTGGTAGTTCATTTTTCTTTATAGCATAGTCTAAAAAACTCACAAATTAGTCGGAAAATAATGGGAATTTCACCAGGATTACAACAAAATCCAGTAGATCTTTCTTTTAAATTTGGGTTAGAGCTATCAAACATGAGGATTATGGGTACCCCAAGGGTTCTTGATGGTGTTGAATCGATTTCCACCATCAAAAATATGTATCAAACACTCCAACATTCTCATTTCTCATTTTTTTTACTAGATTCCGGCAAGAAAAATACAATCGACACAAATTTGTCACATGTGTAGATAAAGTCATTCTTTCTGAGTCATTTTTTGTTTTTCCCCACACACACACACATATATATAGATATAGATATATTATATTACAAAATTTTAAAATTCTAAATAATTAATGTCTAGACATTATGAGTATGCTTCAGAATTGCCAATATTAGTTTTAACAAGGATATATTTATTTATTTTAAACTCAATTTAAGATGGTTGAAACCTTCAATATGAAATATCTACTAGATATTGGTGATTTCAAAAGTAAATTCTTCAAAATGAATGACCATCAATTTCCTCTCATCCCATATGTCAAAGAGAACTAGGCGAAGAAAACATTGGTTAAGCTTTCCATCTAAAATAGAGTCCATCATGGTTAGTGCATGTGTTCACCATAATGGTAGGTCATACAAATATCTGCGTCGACTTGTTGAAACGTAGTTGCTTCTCACTATCATCATCGGTAAGGGAGATTTCTCTTTTTACTCCACTTATTTATCTGTCAACCTTAATTTACTTATTTTAAATTATTTTCTTACATATAAATATTTTAAATATTTATATAAACAATTTTTTTTATTTTTTGTTTTTTAATATTTGATTTTCTTATTTTAAGTATTTAATTTATTCAATAAATATTTATATTAAACTATTAGATATATAACAAATAAAACTAATCTGACTCACCGGCTTCCTTTGACGATTACAGGCCTATATCATTATGTAACTGTCTCTATAAAATCATATCTAAGACCATTGCAAATCGCCTTAGACCTATCCTCTCTCGAACCATTGCTCCTCAGCAATTTGCTTTCCTCGAATCTAGACAGATTCACGAAGCCATCGGTCTAGCCCAAGAAGCTTTGCATTCCATTTGGTCAAAGAATTTGAAAGCCATTCTCCTCAAAAATGACCTCTCTAAAGCTTTTGACCGAGTCAGCTGGCTCTATATCAAAATGATCCTCATCCACCTGGGCTTTCCCCATGCCTACATCACCTAGATCATGGCTTGCATAACCTCCCCCTCCTTCAGTATACTCATTAATGGCTCGGCCACTCCATTTTTTCACTCTGAAAGGGGTCTGAGACAAGGATGCCCTCTATCGCCCCTTCTCTTCCTCCTGGTCATGGAGGGTCTCAGCCGTCTCATGGAATCCGCGAAGCGGGATGGCGATATTGGAGGCCTCCGCATAACTGATCTCTGCTATCTCACACATCTGCTCTTCGTGGACGACGTTCTTATTCTACTAGATGGAAGTGTTCGTGACTCTAGAACTTTCTCTAGGATCCTTAAACTATTCTCAGCAGCCACGGGGATGTTGCCAAATCAGTTGAAATCCACCATCACCTGTGCCCGTACATCGGTACAGGAGTCCCGGACGGCCATACAGGCTTTCCCCTACTCGGTCCACCCTCTGGATAGAGGGCTTAAATACCTGGGTTTTATCCTGAAGCCCACATGCCAACGGATAGCTGACTGGGTCTGGTTGGTGGCCAAATTGGAGAAAAGACTTACTGGCTGGAGTTTCAGATACCTCTCCAGAGCTGGCAGATTGGTGCTCATAAAATCTGTGCTGGAGGCTACCCCAGTCTTCTGGATGGCACTGGCTTGGATACCTAGGAATATCCTCGGGCGATTGCAGCAGTTGTGCAATCGATACCTTTGGAATGGGAGCCAGGATAAGAGAGTCTTCGCATGGATCAGCTGGAAGAAAACTGCACAACCCAAGAAATGGGGTGGATGGGGTCTTAAAGATCTTCCTGCATTCGCCACGGCTCTGGCAGCCAAAATGGGGTGGACATTACTATACAGTCAAAATCTCTGGACACAGGTTTCTTATCACAAATACATATGGCCTCAAAGTATCCTGGATTGGGCTCGATTACCAAATTGGTCATACACGGGATGTTCATCAGTTTGGAAGGCTCTGATACATGCTCTTCCTCTTATAAGAGACAATCTTGCCTGGCGAATCAACGATGGGTTGACGGGCAGAATTGGCTTGGACCCATGGATCAACAGTGGGGGTAGACACACTCTAAATCAGGATCTAATTGCCTACCTACAGGCCCGCGACATCAGACATTTTGCTCACATCGCTGATCCAATTCACACTGATATTTTCTCCCAAGCTTGGAAGTCGGCCCGACAACTGGACCTCCCACCTCAATGGCATCAGGAATGGAGTAATTACATCTTGGCATTAACAGAATCTCACATTCGAATTAAACAAGGCCCGGATGAACTAATTTGGTGCCCTGCGGAACATGGTACATACGCACCAAAACATGGATACAGGGCCCTCATATCACATAACGTACCTGATCCAATACTTTCATGGTGGAACACTATTTGGAAGCTTAAGGCCACTCCCCAATCAAAGCTATTTTTCTGGTGTGCCCTCAAGGGTATTGTACCAACTGGTGACTATCTCACTCGGAGATCCATTTATGGACCATCCTGGTGTATTTTCTGTAAGGCTGCATCTGAAAACACAGATCACATACTTCTGCGCTGCCCTGCTATTCTCACACTTTGGACCAACATCCGCGAGCATCTGGGCATTACGGCGCACTGGGAGGGGATCGACCTATCGGACGCATGGGAGGCCTGGACGCGTACCCACCCGGGCTCAAAACTGCTAAATCTCCCCATCATAGCATCTTGGTACACCTGGCTGGTGCGAAATCGCACTATCTTCGACGATCAACCGGCTGCTTGGCACCGTGTTGAAGCCACGATCATAGCTGCTTACAAAGAGCTCCCCGATCCACCTCCTACCCGGCCCAGGCAAATACAACCCACGCCCAACATTGACAGATCCACCCCGTGGGCTTTTTTTGACGGGGCAGCAAACCAAACTGGGTGTGGAGGGGGTTTTGTCTTACATATCAATGAACATCATCGCTATCTTGCAAAAATGGGTCTGGGAATTGGGTCCAACAATTATGCAGAACTATCGGCCATTCGTAACCTATTGCAATTTTCTTTAACTCATCATATTACAGATATTAATATATATGGAGACTCAATGCTGGTTGTTAACTGGATCAATAATGCTATTGAATGTCATTCATACACTCTCAGCAATATTCTACAAGATGCACTCACCCTCAAAGCAGCATTTAATCATTTCATTTGTGTTCATATTTACAGAGAACATAACTGCGCGGCTGACCAATTATCCAAAGCGGCATCGCTACTTCCCAGGGGAGAATGGCTAATGGTGGAACATAATGATGAAGAGGAGCACCGCTTCTACCACAGGCCATATATAGATCAGAGAGACTAGGGGGACATCAGTCCCGAAAACTGACAGTTTTGGAGAATATTTTCTGATAAAATGAACTGGTTTTTTGAACTATGAAACATATACAGTACTTTTGTATCGAAGAATTAGGCTTGAACAGCCAGACTTATTATGTAACCCAGTATAATTATTGATACCATCTGACACAACACCCTGCGAGGTGATTTTTGTTATGAACTTCTCTGTAATGCCATCGGCATCTGCTATATGTAATTTTCTAATATAAATGAAAGTTACTGATTTTTCCAGTGGAAAAAAAAAATAAATAAATAAATAAAACTAATATAATTTAATTAAAGTTATTTTTCTATATTCTATGGTATTTGATTGTGTCATTTATATTTATATGGTTATTAGTGAGTGGGTTTTTTACATAATTAATTAGTGTATTTGAATTGTGTAATTATATTTACATTTGTATAATTATTTATTGATTTGAAATTATATAAAAATATTTTTGTAAATTGAATGTTTTGATTTATAATTTGTTATTTATAATGTGAAAGCATATCTTTCTACTATTTTGTTATATGCAATTATTTATTTTTTGGAAATTGGATGATAGAAAATAATTTATTCATGAGTAGATTTTTTTTATTTTTATGAGATAAGTGGAATGGATGTGTTTGTTTATTTAAATGTGAAAAGATGCTTAATTTTTTTTTAATGTACCCATAAATTGTATTTTTTTATAATATGATATATTTTTTAGATGAGATGACATTGATATTTATGTATAGACATTGTTTTTTATTTAAAATGATATGTATATGTTGGTGTATTTTATGTGTTTTTTTTAAATGAAAACATTTTTTGTTTCTTTATGTGATATGATGGTTGTTCTTTTGATAATTAGATAATATGATTGCATTGAAAGATAATATCATGTTGCTAATTTTGTGCACTTATAATGTGTATATATTTTAGTATTATTTATTTTATTTTTTGTTAGATGATATAATAATTGTGTTTCTTAGATAATATGTTGATACTTGATTTCTAATTGATAAGTTGTTTCTTCTACTACATGATGTGGATTGTATTCGGTAAATGATATGATTATGATAACGATGATTATGCTTTTGTTTGTTAAATGGCATGCTTTAGCTTGTTTGATGATGTCATGGTGATATTCAAAGCAAGAGAGATAATGAAAGTGAGGGGCGGGGGAGAGAGAGAGAGAGAAAGGGGGTAGAGAGGGGGAGGGGGGGCAGTGAGAGAGAGGGATAGAGGGGCATAGGGAGCGAGAGGGAGAGAGAGAGGGGGAAGGATAGAGGGCAGGGGAATGAGAGAGAGAGAGGGGGTGGCAACATAGAGACGGGGGAGGAGGGTGAGAGAGCTGAGGGAGAGAGGAAGGTAGGGAGAGGGAGAGTGCGAGAGATGGAGGGAGTGGAAAAGAAAGAGATAGATGTGAGGGGAGAGGGGGAGAAGGAGCGAGAGGGGAGTGAGAGAGGGAGAGAGGGGAAGAGGGCGAGGGAGAGGAGGATAGAGCAAGAGAAGGGTTGGGGGAGAGGGAGAGAGAGGAAGACAGTGGGAGAGGGAGAGGGAGAGAGAGAGCTAGAGAGTAATTGAGGGGGATGGGGAGGGTGAGGAGGAGAGGGCGAGAGAGGGTGAGGGCTAGAGGGAGAGGAAGAGGGAGGGGAATAGTTTGAGAGAGGAAGGAGAGAGAGAAGGAGTGAGAGGGAGAGAGAGAGACGGAGTGAGAGGGAGAGAGATAAAGAAGAGAGGGGGAGGGAGAGGGGGAGAGAGAGGGAGGGAGAAGCTAGAGGGGGATTAGAGAGAGAGAGAGAGAGAGAGAGAGAGAGATAGGTGTGGGAGAGAGGAGGATAGGGAGAGGGAGTGGGGTAGATAGAGAGGGAGAGAGAGAGAGATAAGCATGGAAGAGAGGAGAATAGGGAGAGCGAGTGGGGGAGAGAAAGAGAGAGATATGTGGGGAGAGAGTAGGATAAGGAGAGGGAGTGGATTAGAGGGGTAGCGAGAGGGAAAGAGAGAGAGTATCTAGGCAGAGAGATGGTAAGAGGGAGAAGGGAAGAGGGAGTGGGAGGGGGAGAGAGCCAGATAGGGTGATAGGGAGAGGGAGAGAGTGAGGGAGGAAGAAAGGGAGAGGGGGAGAGAGAGCGGGATAGGAGGATGGAGATGGGGAAGATATTGGGAGGGGGGAGAAGGAGAGAGAGAGAGAGAGGGACATGGAAGAGGAAGGGGAGGAGGAGGGAGGGAGAGAGTGGGAAAGAAGAGGGAGGTAGGAGAGATAGAGGGGCAAAGAGAGAGAGAGAGAGAGACCGAGGGGGAGGGGGAGAGAGAAGGAGGGAGCGAGAGGGAAAGGGAGAGAGGGAGATAGAGGAATGAAGGGAGAGGGAGAAAGAAGAGAGGAAGAGGTAGAAGGGGTGAGAGAGGGAGGGAGTGAGATAGAGATAAGGGGGAGATAGAGGGCTGGTATGGCAAGTGGAGAGGGAGGGAGAGATGGGGCTAGAGAGGTGGAGAGAGGGGGCTAGAGAGAGAGATAGTTAGGGGAGAGAAGGGGAGCGAGAGAGGGACGAACGGAGAGAGGGGAAAGGGAGAGAGAGAGGAGAGGGGGTGGGAGAGAGAGCAAGAGAGGGTGAGAGTGAGGGGAAGATAGCAGGAGAGGGTAGAGGGAGACAGAAAGAGAGAGGGAGAGAGAGGGATAGGGAGGGAGATGAAGAGGAGGCAAGAGAAGGGGAGGGGGAGAGGGAGATGGAGAGAGGGAACAAGGGTCACGGGAGGGAGGAGAGGGAGGTGGAGAGAGAGAGAGAGAGAGAATAGGAAGGGGAGGGAGAGATGTAGCGAGAGGGGGTGTAGGAGAGAGATAGGGAGGGAGGGAGGTAGACGAAGAAAGAAGAGATGGGGAGGCAATGTGAGTGAGAGCGGGAGGAAGTGGGGGGGGAAAGAGCTGGGGAGGGAGAGAGAGTGACAGAGAGAGCATGGGGGTAGAGAGCGAGATGGGGGGGAAGAGAGAGAGAGGGGTTAGTGCATGGGGGAGGGGAAGAGAGTGGGATAGGGGGAGGGTGGAGAGGGAGCGATAGAGGGAGAGAGAGGGAGAGTGATAAAGAGTGTTAGAGAGTTAGAGAGGGGGTAGGTGGCGCTGAAGGATTAGCAGAGAGATATGGTGAGGGGGAAGGGGATATGGCGAGAGAGGGTGAGGGGGAGTGTGAGATGGAGGGAGATGAAGGGAGAGAGGGCGAGGGAGGATGGAGAGAGGAGATGGGGGGAGAGAGGGAGAGGGGAAGAGTGAGAGCGAGGGAGTGAGTGAGAGAGAGGGAGTGAGGAGAGGGCGAGAGAGGGTGAGGGATAGAGGGAGAGGAAGAGGGAGGGAGATAGTTTGAGAGAGGAGAGAGAGAGAGAGAAGGAGTGAGAGGGAGAGAGAGAGACAGAGTGAGTGGGAGAGAGATAAAGAAGAGAGGGGGAGATCGAGGGAGGGAGAAGGTAGAGGGGGTTCAGAGAGAGAGAGAGATAGGTGTGGGAGAGAGGAGGATATGGAGAGGGAGTGGGGCAGATAGAGAGGGAGAGAGAGAGAAATAGGCATGGAAGAGAGGAGAATAGGGAGAGTGAGTGGGGGAGAGAAAGAGAGAGATATGTGGGGAGAGAGTAGGATAAGGAGAGGGAGTGGAGTAGAGGGGTAGGGAGAGGGAAAGAGAGAGAGGTAGCTAGACAGAGAGATGGTAAGAGGGAGAGGGGAAGAGGGAGCGGGAGGGGGAGAGAGCCAGATAGGGTGATAGGGAGAGGGAGAGAGTGAGGGAGGAAGAGAGAGAGAGGGGGAGAGAGAGTGGGATAGGAGGATAGAGATGGGGAAGATATTAGGAGGGGGGAGAAGGAGAGAGAGAGTGAGTGACATGGAAGAGGAAGGGGAGGAGGAGGGAGGGAGATAGTGGGAAAGAGGAGGGAGGTAGGAGAGATAGAGGGACAAAGAGAGAGAGAGAGAGAGAGAGAGAGAGAGACTGAGGAGGATGGGGAGAGAGAAGGAGGGAGTGAGAGGGAAAGGGAGAGAGGGAGATAGAGGAATGAAGGGAGAGGGAGAAAGAAGAGAGGAAGAGGTAGAAGGGGTGAGAAAGGAGGGAGTGAGATAGAGATAAGGTGGAGAGGGGGGGCATGGCAAGTGGAGAGGGAGGGAGAGATGGGGCTGGAGAGGGGAGAGAGCGAGCTAGAGAGAGAGATAGTTAGGGGTGAGAAAGGGAGCGAGAGAGGAAGAGACCGAGAGAGGGGAAAGGGAGAGAGAGAGAGATAAAGAGAGAGAGAGAGAGAGAGAGGGAGTGGGAGAGAGGGCGAGAGAGGGGGAGAGTGAGGGGAGGATAGTGGGAGAGGGGTAGAGGGAGACAAAAAGAGAGAGGGAGGGAGAGGGATAGGGATGGAGATGAAGAGGAGGCAAGAGAAGGGGAGGGGGAGAGGGAGATGGAGAGAAGGAATGAGGTTCAAAGGAGGGAGGAGAGGGAGGTAGAGAGAGAGAGAGAGAGAGAATAGGAAGGGGAGGGAGAGACGTAGCGAGAGGGAGTGTAGGAGAGAGAGAGGGAGGGAGGGAGGTAGATGAAGAAAGAAGAGATGGGGAGGCAGTGTGAGTTAGAGAGGGAGGAAGTGGGGGGGCAAGAGCTGGGGAGGGAGAGTGTTATGTAAAAAATTAGTTAATTTTAGGTTATTATTTAATTTTAATTTTAATTAGATGAAAGGGCACGATCATAAGATCATGCCCTTTCCCAAAGGGTGCCCATGGCGGTATATAAGCCAGGTAACCCATTGTAAACAATCATCATCTATCTATTCATAATTTTTAAATAAGATATTTTACACACATATTTCTGTTTCAAGAAGTTTTTTGCTTCATCTGGTATCAGAGAAAACAATCTTCTCACCTGGAAATCACCAATCTTCATTTCTGTGGCGTTATCCATCAGCACCCCTCCCAATCCACCTCCACCACCTCTGTCTTCACTGCCAGCGCAGTTGACCAGCATTACTAACAAACCTCGAGCTGTGTATTCCCTTGTATTCCCTCAGCTACTTGTCACTGCCGCTTTTGCCCACAGTCCACCGTATGTTTTCTACCCGTCCCTCCACTGTCTCTGTCTGCCCAAGAGACTGCGGCCTCTGCTACCCCCGTTCGCTTTTACATTTACCCTCTTTTATCCTTTGCATTTCCACATTATATTTTTCATCTTCGCGATGATGTGGTGGAAAGTGGGACCCCAAACATAGATGTGCTAAAGGAAAAGAACCAAAGAACCTATATAATTGTGAAGCAACCAATGATTCAAACAGTCAAGATTATGACATAAAAGAAACAGAAGACGCTTTAGAATTCTCACCAGAATTAGATGACGGAAGTACACTTCAAGTGTCATTATCAGCCATGATAGGTATATCACAACCTCAAACCTTAAAGTTAAAAGGACACATAAAGAAGAACAACGTAGTGGTTCTCATCGACTCTGGAAGCACACACAATTTTCTAGATGCATCCTTGGCCGAGAAACTCAATATCTTTTCATTTCCCTTACCAAACATGAAAGTGATGATAGCTAACGGTAAGAAGATTGAAAAGGTGGGGAAATGCCATAAGGTGAATTTGTAGATTCAAGACTTTAAATTAGAGTCTCCGTTCTTCACGGTACCATTAGGAGGAGTAGATGTAGTCTTAGGCATCCAATGGCTACGAACTTTAGGTACTTATGCTGCCAACCATCAAGTACAATTTATAAAATTAAAATGGGCAGGTCAGAAGTACAAACTACATGGATTCCAAGCACCAGAAAATCATGTTGTATCATCATCTCAGATGATGAAGTTGAGTCGAAGAAGAGCACCTACTTATGCAGTACAATGTCATCAATTAGAAATGTTATCTGCAAATATGACCAACGAAGAGTCACCAGAGATGCAAGATCTAATTCAGAAGCATGAAAAAGTATTTCAAGACCGACCTATGAAAAAGCCATACCGATATCCACATCACCAAAAATCGGAAATTGAGAGATTAATTCAAGATCTTTTAAAGTGTGGAACCTTGATCATCTTGGAATATCTAATCAAGTGGAAAGATTTACCCGAAGAAGATGCTTTTTGGGACAATGAATCATTCTTCAACAACATCTGTCGTTACTTATGCTTTGAGGAAAAAGCATTCTTTCGAGAGGAAGGCAATGTTATGTAAAAAATTTGTTAGTTTTAGGATATTATCTAATTTTAATTTTAATTAGACGAAAGGGCACGATCATAAGATCATGCCCTTTACCAAAGGGTGCCCATGGCGTTATATAAGCCAGGAAACCCATTGTAAACAATCATCATCTATCTATTCATCATTTTTAAATAAGATATTTTACACACATATTTATGTTTCAAGAAGTTTTCTGCTTCAAAGAGAGAGAGTGAGAGAGAGAGCATGGGGGGAGAGAGCAAGATCGGGGGGAAGAGAGCAAGAGGGGGTAATGCGTGGGGGAGCGGAAGAGAGTGGGATAGGGGGAGGGTGGAGAGGGAGCGATAGAAGGAGAGGGAGGGAGAGTTGGGGGGAAGGCAGACAGAGGAGGAGAGAGAGAGTGATAAAGAGTGTGAGAGAGTTAGAGAGGGGGCAGGTGGCGGTAAAGGATTGGCAGAGAGATATGGTGAGGGGGAGTGGGTCGGAGATGGGGAAGGGGATATGGCGAGAGAAGGGGAGGGGGAGTGTGAGATGGAGGGAGATGAAGGGAGAGAGTGGGAGGGAGGATGGAGGGAGGAGATGGGGAGAGAGAGGGAGAGGGGAAGAGTGAGAGAGAGGGAGTGAGTGAGAGTGACAGAGAGAGATGGAGTGAGAGAGACATATAGAGAGAGGGAGAGGGGGAGGGAAGAGGGGAGGAAGAGTGAGTGAGAGAGAGAGAGAGAGAGAGAGAGAGAGAGAGAGATAGAGAGAGAGAGAGAATGAGATGGAGAGGAGGAGAGAGAGGGAGAGAATGAGGTGGAGGGAGAGGGAAGAGAGAGAGAGCTAGAGAGAGGGGGAAGGGGGGATGGATGAAGTGTGAGAGAGAGGTGGAGAGGGAGAAGGGGAGTGAGAGTGGGAGGGGCAAAGAGAGGGAGAGGGAGACGGGGAGGGAGTAGCATAGAGAGAGGAGGAGAGGGGGAGAGATAGAGGGATAGATAGAGAGAGAGGGGGGAGTGGGAGAGGGGAGAGGGGGAGGAGGGGGAGAGGGGGAGGAGGAGGGAGATAGAAAGAGGAGGGGACAAAATTGGAGAGTAGGAGGGGGAGTGAGAGCGAGAGGGTAAGAGAGCAAGAAATGGTAGCGAGGAGAGGGAGATGTAGGGGACTAAATTGAAAACTAACTTAGTTGTCAAAAGGTATAATAAAAATAAAGATTCAAATCAAAGTAATTTAAATATTTTAAATTAATTAAAAATGGTTTCTCAAATTAATATTCTTTCTCTAGTCTTCCTAACCTAGTCAAATATAGTCAGTTTTATAGTCATTTCCTTTTAGCTGCTAGAAGGCCCATCTCCCTATTTAACTTACAACTATGATCTGATTCTTTGTTTTGTCCTGATGATGAACCTCATAGTTTGGTTCGAAACATGTGGACCAAATTCTTATGATGTGATTTCTTCTGAAAATGTTTCTATTAGTCAAAAGAAACTTTATATTAAAAATTTTAAACAAGTAGATCTAATAACAAATAAGATATATTATCTCATTCCTTACATCATTAAAGAAGAAAATTGATAATTCTCCATTAAAGATTAAAAAAAAAAAAGAAAAAAAAATTCAAGATATGTAAAACCTTATAATAATAAAAATTAAATACAGTAAAATGTACATATATATATGGAGTGGCTTTAATTTCTTCTAGATGTTATAAATGCAAAAATTAGCAATACAAGAATTAAAAGTAACACATTCACAATGTAAATTTACAAATAAATATTGACCTCTACTTGCAAATCACATTAAATTAGGGCAAAGTTCAACTTATACATGAAAAGTCATTTTCCCCGGAATTTGGGGATTCAATTTCAAGAAAGATTGTGTTTTTTTTTTTTTAATATGTTTCTGAATGTATAAATGGATTCAATTGCATGAAAACCCATATTGCGGTGGAATTCTACATATGAATTAACTTAAACTCACTCTTTTAAAAATATTTATCGAATTTAGGTTAAAATTAAATAGAAACAATGCCTGAAAGAGTCATTTTCCTCTATTAATGAGAAAACACATTAAATTTAATTTAGTATTGAAAATGGGTAAAATATAAGTTAGAATTGATGATTTTCAATAAAAAAAATTTAAAACTTAAAGTGTAATTCTATTGAATGCATTAAGATCTAGGTCATAAAAAGGAGATCTATGTCATAAAGGGGAGAAGTCGCTACATAAATGATTAAGTTGTACATTTTTCTGATTATGTCGATAGACTTGTTTATTTGAGAATAGGATTCTCATCATTATTAATAACTATTAGGTGAATTCTACAGAATTAACCTCCATGGAATATGCTAGAAAAGTCATAGAAATATTCACATATCAAGGGTTAAGATCCATGGTATTGGCCCATAGTATTGTAAGATCTAATTACTTGAGTCAAGAATTTCCATGGTAAAGTGGGGATGAATCTGGAATATTGTCACATATTCTTAAAATGTATATATATATTTAACTCATATATTAATTATTTTTATAATTAATAATAATAATTTAAAACAAATTTATAATTTAGTTAACTTTTATGATTCACTTTTATGTGCTAAATGTGAGATGTATAATGGGGTGAGTGTTTTGATGCTTATCATGGATTCATTTGTATACTAGTAATTTAATTTCTATGGTTGCACTAGCTAAAACAAAACTTGTAAAAGTTCTTATTAATGGGTGTGTGTAGTCGTGTTGAGTTGTTTCTTGTTATATGGTACTGATGTGAAATACAACATCAACCAATGGGTAAGGACAATGTAACCTTTGGGATTTTTAGTAGACCATCACTTTATGTATAAATACAAGATTATTCTCAAAATGAGTAATCTTTTAAATAATATAATGGTCTAGAATAAATTATAGTTGTTTGGAAAATACAAGGATTCAAGCTTGGAGAATAGTTTCTTCAGAAGGAATATATTGTTTTAACAATGAATTTTCCTTCTCGTCTACTAGGATAAAATTTTAGTTGTTCAATATAGTTTAAAAACTAAAAAAACATTAAGAAAATATATCTAAAATTACGAGAAAAAAAGCCAAAACAAGAAGCAAAAAACAATCAAAATTATTTCTACACTTCAAACCATACAAAGTACAAAGGAACTGAAAATTTCTGCGGCATGCAATAAGATTACATTTAAATTTAAATGGAGAAATGAGAATGTGTTCATGTTTTACATACTTTTAATAGAAAAATATTTCATATACTAAAAATATCACTGAAAGCTCTTCAAATTGAATGCAACATCAAATTAGAGTTCAACAAAAGGTCTCCAAATATAACTTATTATCTATTAGACAAACCAAAAAGAAAATGAAAAACATTAAATATAAAAATATTATATATATATATATATGAAAAATATATATTTATGCACATTAATTTAAATATTAGTGATTAAAAATTAAATATGGAAAAACACAATTTACAAACCTTAAATACATGTAATTGAATTTGTGAAAACATATTTATGCTTTATTAATTTTACTATATTGATAGGCGTGTATACGTTGCAATAGGAATTCTTGAATTTTAATTTAGTCATCAATGGCTAATAGATTGATGCTAGGATTCTTTTTATTATTAGTCTGAGTTGAGATTTATTTAAAATGTAGTTTTGACATTTTTTCATTTTCAATTTAATTAAAAAATTTGTTGCAAAATTAAATTAAAATACAATATATCTAAACTAATTTTTACTATAAAATGATTTATTGTTTTGATTATAACCAGTGCAGTCATAATTTAGTCATTAATGGCTAATAGATTGATGCTAGGATTCTTTTTATTATTAGTCTGAGTTGAGATTTATTAAAAATGTAGTTTTGACATTTTTTCATTTTCAATTTAATTAAAAAATTTGTTGCAAAATTAAATTAAAATATACTATATCTAAACTAATTTTTACTATAAAATGATTTATTGTTTTGATTATAACTAGTGCAGTCATATCTTGTCGAAGGTTTGATAAATACCTTTAGCAATAAAGGTGTCATAATGATCAAAATTGTAAACCCATTATATATGTGACATTGTCCATATTAAAAAAATCATAACAATTATCTGAATTATAACATTATTATTATTATAAAAACAATTAATATACGAGTATATAACAATATAACAATATTTTTAGCCATGTATATCCACTCCCACTTCCCGTGGATACTCTTAAATTGTAAACAACTCTTCCTACAATATCATGTGCTAGTACCATGGCTTATCAATACCACATTTCCAATCTGACATGTATTGATATGACATTTCCTTAAGTTAATTAATTTGAGATAAATTAAATAAACAAACATACCTAAATTGCACACAAATCTTATCGTCATATAACATTACTACTATGGATATTCCGACATATTCTATGAAAGTTAAATGTGTGCCATCAACATAATAATTAATTTATTACTATGAAATATCTACTTTTTCTATTAGCAGAATAATACTCATATCTATTTTGGAATTTATTTCCAATTTAATTAAAAAAATATTAAAATTAAATTAAGATAAACTATGGAAGCCATATAAATAAAATAAAATCAATGGTAAGTGTAGACTGACATCAATCGATGATGATAGGCATCAAAACAAGCACCCCACGATACCTCTCATTTCCCTAGCTAAAAAAACATAAAAATGAAATAAATTATAACTTTGTTATATATTATGTTTGCATACCACTCTCATTACCGTAAAAAAACATAAAAATAAAATAAATTATAACTTTTTCATATATTATGTTTGCATTATTTATAAAAATAAATTTCATGGGCAACTGAGTAGCAAATAATCATGACTAAAAAATTTGGGGTGAAATTTTGCCTATGGACAAAATTAAGGGGTTTAATCTTTTGTTTGGGAAATTATTTTTATCATAGTTCATTCCTAATAACTACTCCAAATTTATTTCATAAAAATATTAGATATGGAGGTTAGCATGAGCTTATTTCTAGCTAGTCTAGAAAAAAATAAATAAGCCTACAACTTTCCATTCACCTCAATTTCTAAAAATGGATATTTTGGTAGCTATTTTTCCCTCCTCATTTGGATTAAAATGAGATTTTTTTTTGTTGGCCACTATATTGTGTTATTTGAATTAATTTAGAGATATGAGATCTCATTTATTGGTTTAACAATATACTTTCCATTTTCTTAGTTTTCATATTCTTAATGGTAATAATAATAGTCATATGTAATATAAGATATTTGTTTGCAAACTATCATATTATTTGAAGTTAAAATTAAAGTTTCACCATACAGTCTTATAGGTAACTCTTCTCATTATTTTTGATAAATTTTTTACATTCCATTTTCTCGAGAATCCTTTCCCTATTGATTTTTTTGCTATTTTTGGGAAGTGTAATAAATTTTGGTTCAAAAGTGCTCAATTTCGGTTTTCAGATTTGAAGTTTTATTTCACTATTGAAAGTCCAAATTTTGGTCACAATATTTGAAATTAGAGCTTCATCATTATATATATTACCATATTCCATTATTATAATTTTTTTACCTAACTCTTAGAGTAGAATAAACTTTAATTTTTAATTTGCGGCAGAGATACTGGTGGTGTTGTATTTATGTTCACTACATCAACCTCAAATGTTTTTCTCTATTTATTTAAGTCTAAATTTTTCTACAACACCTTTCTCATCCCTATTATTAGTTGGAATAGGGGAAAATTATTTCCCATGACTAAAATTTGAGGATTTAAAATTTTGAGTTGGTGAATTTTTATATCGTAATAATGATTAATAATGTTTATCCCAAATATTAAATTAACATTTTTATATGTTATGTCATTACTCACTATGAACTACAAGGGAAATCCATAAAAACAAGGCTTTCCCATTCTATATAATGACCAACATCCAATCGGCCTTCATTTTAGAGTCCATTTTTAGAGTCAAGGTTTTATGGCAATTATTTCTTACATTATTTTAATTCACAGGAACATTTTTTACTCTTTGATAGCATTTCAGTTTTTCTCGTTTATTTCCTTAGTGTTTTGTTAGTTTTTATGAGAAAAATTTCAATGAATAATTGAAGGCTTTATGGGATTTTATGGGTTGAAGGTAACTTATATACATTATATACCCATGCCTCTTATATTAATTCTGTCATTTATACATGCCTATACCATTGGTGTATCAATTCTCATGCTAGTGCACCTAATTGAGGAGGAGATAATTGAGGAGGAGAAGATTGTGTTGTTAGTCCAATTCCAGAGTATCCTTTAATGTCTATAGGCATTTTTTTTTTTTGCATTTCTAGATAATTTTTTTATCTAACATAAATAAGTCAAATGATGGTTTTTAAATGATATTTTAGTCCTATTTTTCATGGTCTTCTAAGTTTTTTTTTTTTTGTTCATTATCTACTATTGCCCATGTGTTTCAATGATAAACAACAACTTTCTTAGACCAATTCCCATGATTCTTTTTGTGATATTCAAATAACATTGATCATATGATCATTCCTTTATTGTTTTCTATGTTTCATTATGTGTTATAAATATTCACAAGGGTTACGTAAAAGGTCATGAAGATGCTCTCATTTGTTGTGAAGAATAAAATTTGTTGTGAAGAATAAAATTACGTGCATTCTTAACATATCACCCAACACTTCATTCACCTGTTTAATTTGTCCATCGGTTTGTGGATGATATCCAATGATAAATTGAATTTGGGTCCCCAAACCCGAGAACAAAGATTTCTGGAAAGAAGAGGTACATTTCACATCCCTGTTACAGATCACCACTCATGGTATACCATGAAGTTGAAATATCTCTTTCATAAAAATATCAGCAATTTCAATTTTTTTATACATGGATTTTACAGGTATAAAGTGATTTGTCTTATTTAACTTATCCACCATGACCATGATGGAGTCGTTCAATTTTCTTGTTTTGGGAAATCTTGTTATAAAATCCATTGTAATAGTATCTCGTTTCAATTCTAGAATGGGGAGAGGATGGAGCAACCAAACACAATGTTTGTGTTTCACCTCAACTTGTTGGAATTCCAAGAATTTTGCCAAATATTTGGTGATGTCTCTCCTTATTTTGGGCCAAAAGAAGTTTCTTTTAATTGTAGAAAACAATTTTTGATATCCGGGGTGGGCAACATACGTGCTCCAATGAAACTCATCTAACATAAATTGTTTAACATAATTCTTGTTAGGAATATATATTCTACCCTTAAAATTTATAAATCCTTCATTGTTTAAAACATAATCATATCTTCTTTCTCATTTCTATGCTTTATTAGCTCGCTGCCATAAAAACGTACATTCAGAGTCATTGTGGGCATCTTTTTCCACTTTCTCTAAGAAGTTTTTTCCACCCGACTTTACTGGACTTCATATATATAATATAATTTCCTACTCAATGAATCAACCAATCAGTTGTCCTTTCCTATAAATTTTTTAATATCGAAGTCGAATTCACTCTGGAAAGTAGTCCATCTCATTTGATGAGCATCCAAATGCAGTTGGGTAAAAGAAATTCGTTCAAGTACTATGATATGTCATTAGAAAAAATTTCTTACCCAACAAATAATGTCGCCAAACCTTAAAAGAATACACTGCAGCAGTTAATTCCAAATCATAAGTGGAATATCGCTGCCCATGGTCATTCAGCTTGTGGGATTCATAGGCTATGACCTTCCCATCCTGAATCTGAACCCCCTAACACCTTCCTGACATGCATCTGTGCAAACAGTGAACTCCTTTTATGGGTGTAATACTCTTAAAACAAGAGCATAAGTCAATAATTATTTGAGGCGTTCAAAACTTTGTTGAAACTTTGTCGTCCACTTGAAAACATCTCCCTTTGCACCTTTGAACATTAGGACCAAAATCACATCGTAGATTGAGCTTTGTTTGGTACATTACAACATATCAAACCTCTGAAAACATTCATTGAATAGGATGTTGAAATCTGTTGAACGATCACATAGAGCAGAACATCCACCTCTTTCACAAGCAAATTCCAAATCCTTGGTTATTGATGAGCCCATGTGGATGATGCTAGGGTGGTTAAGATTGACCATTAATCAGAAATACATACTTATTGTTAATGTTAATAAGATTTGAGAATTCAAACACTAAAAAAAATCACTAAAAATATCTCTGCATAAATGAAATCATGATAAATAAAAAAATATCTATGCATAAATGAAATCATGATAAATAAACAGAGTAGTAATTTATGTGATTAAAAAGAAGGAAAGTTAATTTTTGTTTGAATTTAGTGATTATTTAAAAAAAAACCAACCATAAGAGTGTTTAAAGCATTTTTTAAATTGTGGAAATGGATTTATCAACATAAAAAATTACGTGGCACACAAATCCTAAAGCTTGACAATCCTAAAGCTTGACAATGGTAACCTAATTTCATAAACTTTCAGTGAGATTGTTGTGAACGTCTTCCCATAATTTACACTATTTTCCTAGCAAAAACCAAACTTATGCAGGAAATTAGATTTAAGTCATTCATTTACTTATCTCCGTTGTCTTTATGCCACATGTGACAGACCGAGGAGTTAAGGTAATAAAGGGAGTAGTAATTTATGTGATTAAAAAGAAGGAATGTTATTTTTTGTTTGAGTTTGGTCATTATTTTTTACAAATTCCAGCCATAAGAGTGCTTAAATCATTTTTAAGTTTGTGGAAATGGATTTATCACCATCAAAAACCTGGAAAACCAGAATTCCTAAAGCTTGACAATGATAACCCATATTTCAAAAACATTCAGTGAGATTTTTGGCAAAATCTTCCTAGAATTTCCACTATCTTCCTAGCAAAAACCAAACTTATGCAGGGAATTAGAATAAAGTCGTTCCTTTATTTAGCTTGACAAAGCGAGGAGTCAAGTTTACCTTTTTTACTGGTTAGACCTGTGATTGTAGGTCCAACTGATCCTCACCAATATAGGCCTGTCACTAATTTCTTAATGTATAACAATAGATCAACCCACCAATCGGTGCATTTCTTTGATAAAATTAATACAAAAATTTAAATGCTTTTTATCTTTAGAAATTAATACATGTATTATTGGTGTACTTCCAGTTGGACGAACCATATGATAAATTTTCCTTATATGTTTTATGAATATAATGCTAAGTGAATGATTTTCTATTTTTATTTTATTTTATTTTGGTTTTCCATGTGTGGTGAATGATTATTTTCCTTAATAGTTTTTATAAACTAAATACATTTGGGAAACAAATGGATGAAGAATTTCACAACAAAACCTACTTTTCTATTAAAGACAAAGGAAAAACTTTCAACATTATTTGGAATGTTATAACAACAACTAAATTTTATTTATGTTTCAGCCACACTTCAGGGGGGATTGCTAGAAATGACCAGAGTCTTCCAAGTAGCCTTCTCTTATAGGATATAATTAATTTAGTTTTAGTTTGTTTCAGTGATGATGTTGTTCTAATGGTTTCCTCTTGCAGTTTTTGTTCCTAATCCTGGATCTAGTTCATGATCCCTCTCTCCAACTCATGATATAACTCAAAAGCCATAACCTAAGACAGATCCCTCTCCAAAAAGTAGGAGTTATACACAGATTCCTTTCCAACGGTTTTGTTATAGAGAGGGTTTCATTTGTACGAGAAGGCATAGTGAGAAGCATAGTTCCTCCCAACCGTGCTCATCTTGTGTTGCGGAGAAAAAAATAAAGAGGATACACACCCTGCATTGGCAATTGTTGTGCCATCCACCCACTTTAAGATTTCAAAAATTAGGTCACCATCCAAAGCCATGATCCCTAAAAGTTCTTGAGAATTCAATGAAAATGATAATGTAAGTTGAAATGTCACTTGTGATGCTTTCCGCTTGACCAAAGAATTGAAATTCAAACCGAAGACTAAAGTTGAAATGTCACTTGTGATGCTTTCCGCTTGACCAAAGAATTGAAATTCAAACCGAAGACTAAGGGACGTAACATTCAAAAATCTACGCCCTTTTTTCCTTTAAAAGATACAAGGTTTACTGGATTTTCAGACCAAGGTCACACTTGGTTCATAAGCACTTTGAGAGGGAAAAAAGACAATGGAATTTCTGAACACGTTTACTTCTAGTCTAAAATATATAATAGTAGGATTCTTTCTGTGCAGAGGAGGCATCCAAATGATGGTTCCCTAGCCACTCCAATTTCCACCCACTTCAATTATGCTTCCCCGTCTAAAATTTGTATCTGACAAATGTTAATCCCTGGCATAGATTGACAACATTAACAAGTTTTGTAAATTGGAATAAGGAAAATGAATGTGCAGTGCCAGAAATATTTTTACTTTATCATTGGGACAGATTGTAAAGAAAATGGATTCCTGGATTTCACACACCGTGCATGTTTCTCTCGGTTGTAGTGTAGAAATAGATTTCTTAGAATATGGTGATGGTTTTGTCTACTTTGAAAGGGCATGAGGATTTAGGGCCTATATCTAGTGAAAATAAGACCATGTTGTTTGACATGATCAGCGGCAAGGCATGGAAATTATGCAATGTTTTTACGCAGAAGCACTCTATCAACAAGATTTGTATTGTTAATTTAATGCTTTTTGCATAGACTGGAAGTAAGTCATTCAAGTCATTCAAAAATAAATCAAATGTTGAAATGTATAAGACATTCAAAAATAAACAACTGTATTATACGATATTCATTAAAACACTACATTACAATGTTAAAAAACATAAAGATAAAAAACTTTAAAAAATTTTAAAACTCCTTATAGCATGTAATTATTAACAATAAAAATAATTAAAGAATGGATCGAATCCTACTGACCGAAGTACCCACAGCCACATGCAAAGTTAACTAAGAGAGATTGGAATGGTTGGATTTTTTAATTCTTAGTTTTTGTTGGGAAATATAAACCTTCTCATAGAATGATGTTTTTTTTTTAATATTTTTGTAAAATCAAAAAAATGTTGGAGAGAGATTAAGAATTTTACAATATTTAATAGTGAAATTAATGTGTAATGGTTATTTTGACCATAAAGTCTCACCAAGTAATACATAATAGAAAGATTTAAATGTTTTATTATTTTGACCATAAAATTTCATCAAGTAATACATAGTACAAAGATTTAAATGTTTTATTTTCAATTACATTTGTGTTTTAATGCAGGAGGAAAAATTGTTTGTTAAAGGAATACTTCGATACATTCTTTGCAGAAATAAAGATTGAATTCCTATTATTATAAGTTAAAATTAGGCCTCCTAAGTTCTAGCAAAATGCAAAAGTTATTGCAGGGTTGGTTAGGTGTAGTTCGGTTCTTGGTTCGCATAAAATTGAGTTGTCTGGGCTAAATCTTACTCCAAGGCATTAAATTTCTTGTAAAAATCAAGACATGAAGGAGTTACCTATTAGTGAGCATGGCTGCAAGCAAAGAATATTGACAGAAATGACAATACGGAGCACAAAAAGTCAAATCGTGACAACCCTGATTTTCTTGTAAAAATCAAGACGCATGCAAATCAAGACACATGCAAGTTACTTGTACATGTAATGCACAGGTAAGTTACCTATTGGGAATGTGGCTGTAATCAAGAATATTAGAAAAAATGGTAGTGCTAAGTACAAAAAGTTAAAATGATGGTAAATTGAAACAATGAAAGAAAATTAAATTATTTTAACATTCACTAGGCTAAAGATAGTCTATGGGACAAATTGTTTTTTGGTATCAACCCAAGAGTTGGTTGCGTTTTCTTTGAAGGCTTCACACTCTAGATGTATGTATCACTTGTGCATTCATATGTACTTTTTTTTATGCAAATAGACTGAGTGAGAGCTCTTGTTACTATTTTAAACTGACATATTACTTTTGGCTACTAAGCCAACCAATTTTTAAATTACTTCATTTTATAAATATTCATTCTATTGTGAAGTTCTCTGTAACTAGTTTCTTGATATCTATTTCTCTCTCTATTCTATAAGCTCAAACTCATTCAATGTATGGTTATAGTTATTTACTTATATTTATAGATTGGATTTTTATTCCTATAGGGTAATTAAACCCATGAAGGTTGAACTCAGTCAATATATGGTTATAATTGTTTGCTTATATTTCTAGGTTGGAGGTTTATTCATATAGGGTAATTAAACCCCATATTGGAATAAGATCATACAGAAGATCCTAAATGAGCTCTTATTCACTCTTCATGTAAGTCTCCTCAAATTATCATTTTATTTTCTTTTCGAAGAATGCAATTTATAGTAGTTTGAAGGAGTATAGATGTTTGGCATAGTGTGCTCTATCACACGAAATGATTGAATTGCTTGTAAATGAATGGAAGGAGGAAGGAATATATGGACAAATTGACAAGAGAAAAGATAAAATAGCAATATGTTACAGTAAAAAATGATAAAGATAATAATTATGTTTTTGTTGAGAAATATAATAGTTAGTTATGCCTTAAGACATTTCTTTTGCAACATCTAGTACAATTGCTAGTATATATCTCTTTTAATAGATATATGATGACTTTATCCTAAGAATTACAACATTTTCCCAATCTGCATCATTTCTAAATCAAGGTAAATGTGCCACATAAAAAAATTGACTTTTTTTCTTTCACTATTCAATATCCCATAATATCCTTTCTAGCTTATGTTTAAAAAATGACTAACTGAATTAGGAAACTTCTAGTATTCTCATAGCTATTTTTGGTAGTAGGCTTAAACATGTACTCATAGAAGGTGTATATATATATCTATAAGTTTTTCCTCCTTTAATTGTTTCAACATCTAGTTAAAACATGATATAAAGGACTCCCATTTATCTCTTGAGATATATATTTCTTGCTTTAGAGAATTTTGGGTTAGGGTTATTAGGTTCATACATTAATATATTTTATTATCTAATTAGAAAATTTGATGTATCTGCATAGTCCCTTAATCATTTTTTAATTATATTCCATTGGCCCTTTTTTATTCTTTCTATTCCAATCACTTGTTTTTTAAACTCTGGAAATAGATGTTTCAATTTTTCCATTACTTCGTCAACATTACCATTGCATCTATGGTTGAATGAACCATATATATTGCCCAAGGTTTTGTTTTAGCTTTGGAAGTTAATTGTGTTGATGAACCAACAAAGTGAGCTTATCTCAAGGCAACTATATTTTGTTTTATATTTATCACCATTTCTTGAGGCTCCCACAGATTCTTCAAGTGTTTCTCCATTAGGAAAAATTAACTCTTCATTGGATGCATATATATAAGAAATAAGGATTGTAGCAACTAAAATTTAAGTTTCTTTAAGAAAATTTTGAAATTTGTGATCAAATATCTTGATGAACTCTTTGATGGTCTCATGGAATTAGATATGCAAAGACAATATGCTAATTTCCCTAGAACAAAAATTTCATATAATTTTTGTGTTTCAATTATTTTTATGGATAAAAGTGTATTTCTTGCATCAATTTTTTTTAATCATTTTCCCTTTACTTTTTTTGGGCACCTTTGATTTGCATACCTCATGTATTTGGTAAATGCGCATTCATATAGTAATGAACAACTTTCCCAATAAAAGGAAAAATATAATTAACATTCGTAGTCAGGTGTGCTTGAGTTTTAAGCTCTCATGAGAGAATTTAGTTCCATAGATTAACTCTACCCATGTGTTCTCCAAGACTAAAATAAATTCTTTGAACATGAAGCTAGGAATGATTATATGGAAAATACTTCCCTTATAATGGAGTGTCTTTCTACCTTTTCCAACATCTTTCTAGCCTACATAATTTAAATGTAAACTGACTATTCCTTCATGCTTGCATTAACTAGTGGTAGTAACTCAGTACAATGAGAAAATCAATCAAGTTGATGATGATATTATGAATAAACAATATAATGATCCCAATAACAAATAAATAACATGATGAATGAATGATATAGGCCTACTTAATGTTGTTAATTTCCAACTCTAGTGGAATCATAAATCATAAAAAAACATAAATGGAACCCACTATCGATGGGATGTTATTATTCACCATTTCAATAAAAACCTATGTCTATTCTCCATACTCCAAAATAGATCTCGCATGTCTCTATGTACTACTAGCTCCCAAATTTTGCAGTAGTTGGGTTGCTAATTCTATTGTCACATGCATACTCTCAGAATGCACGTCCTTATGCCATCATCAATAATTTCTCCTACACTCACCACATACTCATACACAGCTCACTATTGTCACATATAAGAATCTAGTGTTGTGCCCCTCCTACATAGGACCATAAACACACCCAACTCCAATAGAGTCGTCCCCATACCCTGCCCATTCTAAGGTCCTCCAAGTGAAGTTGCTCTAATAAGTCACCTAGATTCTCCATACCTAGGTCAATGAGGATAGCAAAAAACTTGTGAATCATCAAATCAGTCATGAAACCCTCTCAAGGTCTCTCAATTCTTGCAACATCACCTCAAGGTGCTCTACCGACTTTGATTCATATCCATCTCCAACCCTTTTTCAAAGCGCTCCACTCTTGCGGTGCAGATATGAAAAAAATTGAAGCCTTCATGACTCAACTAAACCACTCCCCAAGTGTCTTACACCAATGTCTCACCACAGATGAAAGGACTTGTAATCCATTTGAATCAAGGATGCACTTGATCCATCTAGGTCATTTGATCCAAGCACATCAACAAGTTAGATATCCTTTAAGACTATACTCAACCATGTGAAGGCTCTCCTAGTCACTACCACAAATCAATCAATTTGTTATCTCATGCATCATCATCCCATTTCTATTGGTATTGAAGGTAAATGATGACAGTCAATTATATTGAATGCCCTAAAAGCGAAATAGAAAATTATAATAAGCGCTCTCTCTACGATCATTGTTTTTTAGGATAAAGTTATAAGATTACTTAAAGTACTACTTACGGAGTATCAAAGATTCCACCTTAAATTCAAATTCAAATTCAAAGCTAAACATCCCAAATTTGCAGAAACATGGATACATGACGGGGATGTGAAAAGAATTTCTTAAAAAGCATCTCAATCTTTTTGGTGAAAAAACCAAACTTATGTGCATTGGAATTTCAAGAAAAGCATCCACCGTTTTTTTGAAAACCCAATTTCTTTGCACGGGAATTTCAAGAAAGCATCTCACTTTTTCTGTTATAGACGTTGTTATGTACGTTGTGGTAAACTGTGATCCGCTAACCGATACACCTGGAATCTTTATGCACGATAACTTCAAAAAAAACCGTGTTAGGCATTTTTGTTATAGACGTTGTGGTAAAGCGTGATCCGCTCCACCTTTATCGGATCACAGCTTTTTTGAGATAAAGGATCCATGGTCTGGAACCTTTATGTGCGGTGCACAAGTTCAATCCAATAGTTCGAAGTTCTTTGGTTCACATCCTCGTCTTATATCTATCATTTGTATTTGCTCTTCTAATAAACCAGAGAAAACATTTCCAATTCTATCTATCATCTGTATTCAATCGTGTGGTCCATACTCACCTCCCTCTTTATGTTCGTCTTCGTTTCACAACACAGCCTTCCATTGTTTGGGAAAAGCTGATAGGTACTTAGAGTACCATCTCCATCTTCCAATCCATACGTGTTGTGATGCCAACATTTCCAAACCTAACCGTTAATTCCTTTGCAATTCCTCCTTCGCCGTTGTTTTTATCAACGGCGGAAGTACAGCCATTGAGGAAACTGAGATCTCGATTTAGTCGTACTTATGTGCAGACGGTAGTGACGGAGATCGACCGGCGACGACCAGGAAATCAAAATTAGGTTATGATATTGATATTACTATTTCCAGAAGCAAAAGGCTTTATTTCAGAGGTACAATTCTTCGAGGGTTGATCTGTACGCGAGAACGAAAGATCTTTGAGTTTCGAGCAGCTGTGGCGATTCCTATGAGATACAGGCGTATCATATGACAATCAAAGCACATTGTTTTGATGTATGGTTAACTATTCATATAATGCTTTGTTGAGTGTTCCGGCCAATTTCCACTCAAAAATTGAACCAAGATCACCACCAAGGTTGGTACTTCGAATGCAAAATTCGTCATCAACGGCCACCATGTGGCACTCAAATAAACCAAGATTTTCTCATTTGCATGTGCCTATGAAATTTCAACCCTATTCAGGTACATACCTGGACGATTCCGATCTTGCAGCTAATTGTGCCCCATTGGGAATTAAAAAAATTTCTATATCAAGAAAAGGTGCGTTCTCTGGTTATTTTCTGTACTGATTGAAATAATTATTTACCTCGCAGTAAATCATATTTGTGTCATGTACTGATTTCTTTTCCGTCATTGTATACCATGATGGTTTATCTTCCATGGCAGAGATGGCTTCAAATTTGTCGAACTCACCATGCGCTGGCTTAAAATTCCTAAGAAGAAAGTGTACTTCATAGTGTGTATTTGCGCCTTATTTTCCTCCGCAAGAACCTCAAAATTTGGCCAACATTCACAAGATCTTCGGAGCAATCAACGTGGCCAAAATACTCAACGATTTGGAGCCCCATCAGCGGGAGGATGCGGTGAATTCTCTGGCATATGAAGCCGAAGCTCGTTTGAAAGATCCTGTTTATGGGTGTGTTGGAGCGATCTCCATGCTGCAGAGATAGGTGCAACAGCTACAGAAGGAACTGGCGGCTGCTCATGTGGATCTCCTTCAGTACAGCTCTGTAGCGGAGCCTGTTCTTAATCTACATAGTTCAAGCCCTGAAGATGCCAGCTTATTCCAGAGTTCACATGATTCATGCCACATCTAGGAAACAACAACATCAAAATTTAATGGAATTCGCTAATTCTAGAGAGGAGCGACAGCTGAATAAATATCCGCTTCTAGAATTGGCCTTGAGAATCATGCCTATGCACTATATTCTTCAGCCAGGCCTGCCAGAGATGGCGGTAGCGGTAATCGAATGAACTTTTTGTTTCATTTTTTATTTTCTTGTGTATGTCGATGTGTGGCTATGACTCTGTGTCAGTTCTTTTATTTCTGTCTATATTGTCTCTGTTGTTTCTTTCTATATTGTGTTTGTCTTGTTTCTGTCGATATTGTCTGTGTGGTGTTTTTGATAGAGAAGAGCAATAAGATGAATGAAGAGCATTGTCTCTGTTGTTTTTTTTGTCTATATGGTCTCTGTTTTGTTTTTGTCGATATTGTCCCTGTGTTGCTTTTCGTTGTGTCTGTCTATATTGTCTCTGTTTTGTTTTTGTATTGTCTCTGTGGTGCTTTTGATGAAGAAGAGCAATAAGATGAATGAAGAGCATAGTTGTTTCATCATTTGCAATTTCATTGTATTTGCTTCATGTTGTAGATGTCGACGTCTTGTCTACCGCACTATGACTTTATGCCTGTCGTTCCTGTCGTTTCTGTTTGTCTATATGTCTCTACCTTGTAGCTTTTGATAAAAAATGAGCGGATCTGAATTTGACCAAGAAGATAAGCGAAAAGGGATGCAGGGATGATATTTGATACGGCCATCAGTTCCTGTCGTTTCTATTTGTCTATATGTCTCTACCTTGTAGCTTTTGATAAAAAAAGGAGCGGATCTGAATTTGACCAAGAAGATCAGCGAAAAGGGTTGCAGGATACGGCCATCACAGTTATTTATTTTATATTCATATTGATATTTATGATTTATTTTTTGGTTTTGGTATCATAGATTAAAATAGAATTTTTAATTTTATTGTCTTTTATGTCTATTGCATCTCCTCTTTCACTACCTACCTTGTCTAATGTTAATGTTTTTAAATTTTTTAATCTTTATACTTTGTTATTTGCTCCCATCTTTATGCTCTTTCTCCCTCTATTTCATTAATCTCCTTTTTCTCTCTTCGATCTTTTTTCTCTGCTCTGTTTGATAGCAATGTTCTTCGTCATAAAACTTCTATAATGTCGTTAGTATTTTGTCTAAATGTCGTCACTCAAACTCTTGTGAAACATCAACTCTATATCATTCCCTATTTCACCCCTTAAGTTGTTTTTGAGCTATTCCAACACTGCATTTTATTCTGAATTGATGAATCCTTTCCAACCTTTAGAAATTTCTGGACTCCTCCATATATCTTCCCTATATGCTTTAACTTGTTAAGACGTAATTGCTTCTCACAATCTTCATCATTCGGAAGAGAGATTTCTCTTTTTATTCCATTTATTTATCTTTCAACCTCAAGTTACTTATTTTAAATTATTTTCTTACATATAAGTATTTTAAATATTTATATAAACCATTTTTTTTTTTAATTTTTTTGTTTAATTTTCTTATTTTAAATATTTAATTTATTCATAATATATATTTATATTAAATTATAAATATATAATGAATAAAATTAAATATAATTTTAATTAAAGTTATTGTTCTATATTCTATGGTATTTGGTTGTGTCATTTATATTTATATGGTTATTAGTGAATGTGTTTTTTATTTAATTAGTGTATTTGAATTGTGTAATTATATTTACAGTTGTATAATTATTTATTGATTTGAAATTATATAAAAATATTTTTGTAAATTGAATTTTTTGATTTATAATTTATTATTTATAAAAAGCATATCTTTGTACTATTTTGTTCTATGTAATTTTTTTTTTTTTGGAAATTGGATGATAGAAAATAGTTTATTCAAAGTGAGAGAGATAATGAAAGTGAGGGGCGAGAGAGAGAGAGAGAGAGAGGGGGGCAGAGGGAGCAAGAGGCGGAGGGATAGAGGGTGAGGTGATGAGAGAGAGAGTGGGAGAGGTGTAGGGAGAGGGGAAAATAAAGAGATAGATGTGAGGGGAGAGGGGGAGAAGGAGAGGGAGGGGAGTGAGAGAGGGAGAGAGGGGAAGAGGAGGAGGGAGAGGAGGATAGAGCAAGAGAGGGGCTGTGAGAGAGGGAGAGAGAGAGCGAGAGAGTAGTTGAAAGGGAGGGAGAGGAGGAAAGGGCAAGATAGGGTGAGGGCTAGAGAGAGAGGAAGAGGGAGGGAGATAGTTTGAGAGAGGAGAGAGAGAGTGAGAAGGAGTGAGAGGGAGTGAGAGGGAGAGAGATAAAGAAGAGAGGGGAGTGAGAGGGGGAGAGAGAGGAGGGGAGAAGGTGGGGGTGGTGGGAGAGAGTGAGAGAGATAGGTGTGGGAGAGAGGAGCATAGGGAGAGGGATTGGGGCGGAGAGAGAGAGAGATAGGTATGGAAGTGAGGAGAATATGGAGAGGGAGTGGGGGAGAGAGAGAGAGATATGTTGGGAGAGAGTAGGATAATGAGAGGGAGTGGGGAAGAGGGGTAGGGAGAGGGAAAGAGAGAGAGGTAGCTAGGGGGAGAGATGGTGAGAGGGAGAGGGGAAGAGGGAGTGGGAGGGGGAGAGAGCATTATAGGGTGATAGGGAGAGGGAGAGAGTTAGGGAGGAAGAGAGGGAGAGGGTGAGAGAGATCGGGATAAGGGGATGGAGATGGGGAAGATATTGGGAGAGGGGGAGAATGGGGAGAGAGAGAGAGAGAGAGATGGATATGGAAGCAGAGGGGGAGGAGGAGGGAGGGAAAGAGGAGGGAGGTAGGAGAGGGAGAGGGGTAGATAGAGAGAGAGAGAGAGAGACTGAGGTGGAGGGGGAGAGAGAAGGAGGGAGTGAGAGGGAGATAGAGGAATTAAGGCAGAGGGAGAAAGAAGTGAGGAAGAGGTAGAAGGTGTGAGAGAGGGAGGGGTTGAGACAGAAATAAAGGGGTGAGAGAGGGGGGCGTGGGAAGTGGAGATAGAGGAGGATATGGGGCAGGAGAGGGGGAAAGAGGGGGGTTAGAGAGAGATAGGTGGGGGAAAGAAGGGGAGCGAGAGAGGGAGAGACCGAGAGAGGGGTAGGGGGGGGAGAGAGAGAGAGAGGCACCGGGAGAGAGAGTAGGATAGGGGGGAGGGTGAGGGGAAGATAGAGGGAGAGGGGTAGAGGGAGATGGAAAGAGAGAGGGAGAGAGAGTGATAGGGAGGAGGGAGAGTGAGAGAGACAACATGAAAGGGAGGGAGATGAAGAGCAGGCAGGACAAGAGGAAGGGGAGAGGGAGATGGAGAGAGGGCAGGAGGGTCATGAGAGGGAGGAGAGGTAGGGAGAGAGAGAGAGAGAGGGAGAGAGAGAGAGAATAGCAAGGGAAGGGAGAGATATAGCAAGAGGGAGAGTAGGAGAGAGAGAGGGAAGGAGGGAGGTAGATGAAGAAAGAAGAGATGGGGAGGCAGTGTGGGTGAGAGAGGGAGGAAGTGGGGGGAGAGGGAGAGTGGGGTGTACAAGATGGGGAGGGAGAGAGTGTGAGAGAGAGAGCGCGAGGGGAGAAAGTGAGATGGGGGGAAGAGAGAGAGGGGGGGAGGGTGTGGCAGAGGGGAAGAGAGTGGGATACGGGGAGGGCGGAGATGGAGAGATAGAGGGAGAGGGAGGGAGAGTTGGGGAGAAGGTAGGGAGAGGAGGAGAGAGAGAGTGATAAGGATTGCGAGAGAGATAGAGAGGTTGTGGCTGGCAGTGAAGGACCGGTAGAGAGATATGGTGAGGGGGAGTGGGCAGGAGAGGGGGAAGGGGATATGGTGAGAGAGGGGGAGGGGGAGTGTGAGATGGAGGGAGATGAAGGGAGAGAGTGGAAGGGAACAGGCATGGTGGGGGTGGAGGGAGAGGGGAAGAGTGAGAGAAAGGGAGTGATTAAGAGCGATAGAGAGAGAGGGAGTGAGAGAGATATATATAGAGAGAGGGAAAGGGGGAGAGAAGAGAGGGGGGCAGATTGAGTGACAGAGAGAGAGAGAGATATAGAGAGATAGAGTGTGAGACGGAGAGGGGGAGAGAGATGGAGAGAATGAGGTGGAGGGACGGGGAAGAGATAGAGATCTAGAGAGAGAGGGGAAAGGGGGGATGGATAAAGTGAGAGAGAGAGAGAGGGAGAGAGAGGTGGAGAGGGAGAGGGGGAGTGCGAACAGGAGGGGAAGAGAGAGGGAGAGGGAGACGGAAAGGGAGAGGCATAGAGAGAGAGAGAGAGAGAGAGAGAGATTGAGAGGTAAAGAGAGGGGGGAGTGGGAGAAGGGGAGAAGGGGAGAGGGGGAGGAGGAGGGAGATAGAAAGAAGGGGGGACAAAAATTGGAGAGTAGGAGGGGGAGTGAGAGTGGGAGGGTAAGAGAGCGGGAAATGGGATGGGGCAGAGGGAGAAGCAAGGGAGTAAATTGAAAGCTAACTTAGTTTTCAGAAGGCATAATAAAAATAAAGATTCAAATCAAAGTAATTTAAATATTTTAAATTAATTAAAAATGGTTTCTCAAATTAATATTATTTCTCTAGTCTTTCTAGCCTAGTCAAATATTGTCATTTTTATACTCGTTTCCTTTTAGCAAGTAGAAGGCCCATCTCCCTATTTAACTTACAGCTATGATCTGATTCTTCATCTTGTCGTGATGATGAACCACAAAGTTTGGTTCGAAACATGTCACCAAATTCTTCTCATGTGATTTCTTCTTAAAATGTTTCTATTACTCGAAAGAAACATTACATTAAAAATTTTAAACAAATAGATCTAATAACAAAATAAGATATATTATCTCGCTCCTTACATGATTAAAGAAGAAAATTGATAATTCTCCATTAAAAAAAAAATTAAATAAATAAAAAGTAAATAAATTTCAAAATATTTAAAACGTTATAATAATAAAAAATTAAATACAGTAAAATGTACATATAGAATAAATCTATATATGGAGTGGCTTTAATTTCTTCTAGATGTTATAAACGCAAAAAATAGCAATACAAGAATTAAAAGGAACACATTTACAATGTAAGTTTACAAATAGATATTGACCTCTAGTTGCAAATCACATTAAATTAGGGCAGACTTCAACTTATAGATGAAAAGTCACTTTCGCTAGAATTTGGGGATTCAATTTCAAGAAAGATTGTGTTTTTTTATTTATTTAAAAAGTATGTTTTTGAATGTATAAATGGATTCAATTGCATGAAAACTCATATTGCACTAGAATTCTACATATGAAGCAACTTAAACTCACTCTTTTAAAAATCTTTGGGGATTCAATTTCAAGAAAGATTGTGTTTTTTTATTTATTTAAAAAGTATGTTTTTTAATGTATAAATGGATTCGATTGCATGAAAACCCATATTGCACTAGAATTCTACATATGAAGCAACTTAAACTCACTCTTTTAAAAATCTTTACCATTAAAATTAAATGGAAACAATGCCTGAAAGAGTCATTTTCCTCTATTAATGAGAAAACACATTAAATTTAATTTAGTATTGAAAATGGGTAAAATATAACTTAGAATTGAAAATTTTATGATTTTCAATTAAAAAAATTTAAAACTTAAAGTGTAATTCTATTGAATGCATTAAGATCTAGGTCATAAAGAGGAGGTCTATGTGATAAAGCGGAGAAGTCATCACATAAATGATTAAGTTGTACATTTTTCTGATTATGTCGATAGGCTCGTTTATTTGAGAATAGGGTTCCCATCATTATTAATAACTATTAGGTGAATTGTAGAGATTTAACCTCCATGGAATATGCTAGAAAAGTCATAGAAATATTCACATATCAAGGGTTAAGATCCATGGTATTGGCCCATAGTATTGTAAGATCTACTTACTTGAGTTAAGAATTTCCATGGTAAAGTGGGGATGAACCTGGAATATTGTCACATATTTTTAAAATTTATATATATTTGACTCATATATTAATTATTTTCATAATTAATAATAATAATTTAAAATAAATTTATAATTTAGTTAAATTTTATGATTAATTTTTATATGCTAAATGTGAGATGTATAATGGGGTGTGTTTTGATGCTTATCACTGTTTGATTTGTATACTTGTAATTTAATCTATATGGTTGCACTAGCTATATCAAAACTGGTAAAAGTTCTTATTAATGGGTGTGTGTAGTCGTGTTGAGTTGTTTCTTGTTATAGAGCACTCATGTGAAATACAACATCAGCGAATGGCTAAAGACAATTTAACCTTTGAGATTTTTAGTAGACCATCACTCGATGTATAAATACAAGATTATTCTCAAAATGAGTAATCTTTTAAATAATATACTGCTCTACAATAAATTATAGTTGTTTGGAAAATACAAGGATTCAAGCTTGGAGAATAGTTTCTACTGAAGGAATATATTGTTTTAACAATGAATTTTCCTTCTGGTCCACTAGGATAAACATTTAGTTGTTCAATAAAAACTTAAAAAAATTAATAAAATATATCTAAAATTACAAAAAAAAGGGGCCAAAACAAGAAGCAAAAAAAAATCAAAATTATTTCTACACTTCAAACCATACAAAGTAAACTGTGCATACTATTTTGAGAAGAAAAGTAAGTTTGACTTCATCTTAACTTTGAGTTACCAATTACATTTGAAGTGGGTGAATATATAATTTCATATAAAAAAACTTGTGGTTTTCAAATTAAAAAATACATATCAAACTTAAGTGTAAATCTAATACTATTAAAACCTAAATGAATACATTTTATAAATAGATCTATGTTAATATGTATACCAACCCCATTAACAAAGCAAAAGAACTGAGGTAGGTGGTAACAAATTAGTTGTGCTAGGTAAAAAAATATTCCTTCTACATTATGTCCTCCCTAAAAACAAGCATTATTCAATTTGAATTTTGAAAGGGCGCACATTTGGTAAGTGGTGGAAGTTCCATGATAATAGCCTCAAACATAGATGAAGTGATTTTACCATCGTAGGAAACAACTAGATGATTTAGGCTCCTTAATCAAATACATGAAAACTCAATTTTATCACCATAAGCAACAACTAGGTGATTCTGAGTTGTGAATAAAGTTTTCCTTAATGCACATGACAACTGAATTCAAATATGAGAGCTAGAAATAATAATATCAAATTCCTTCTTATTATTATGATGTCTACATGTGATTGTGGTCATGAAAGAACAAAACAATCAAAATTGGTTTTAAGGTACAATAAAATCATTCTTGGGCTAAATTTTAAGAAGTAATCATATAGAAGTGTATTTTAGCTTAAAGTAAACTCTTAGCATTCATATGTGCGCCTTGTGTCTATTGCCTAACAATGTAATCTAAGGTATTTCCATATATTTGTGGCTAGAGATGCAAAAAAAAATGGAAATGAGAATTTCTTGAAGTTATTTAAATGGCAATTATGTTTTCTTAAGCCAACTAAATTGCATTGTTTCCTATTACATTATATGAAATGAGTTATAGATGTTATGTAAGAAGTTATAATGGGATAACCTACTAGAAATGCAATAATTTGTAGTTGTCAATTACATTGAAAGTATTGTGGAGATTCCCTATAGATTAGAGTAGTTGAGAAGTATAGCTTTTACATAATTTCCACATAGGGAGAAATAAAATGTAGAGTGGGCTCCCAAAAGAGAGAATCAATGCCCTAGATGGGAGAATTTTCAATCCATTTTTTATTATTAAAAAGAGTTTGGTAAAATGGTATAAATTCTTATGATCCCGTATGACAGTATTTTGAAGAGATTTTTTTTTATATGGATGTGATGTGAAATGCATTAAACCAGGGGTAGAGACAATGTAACCCTTCAGAGGTTTAGTTGACCATTATTATTCTCATGATAACAATGAATCTACTCTATAATCGACATGGGTAGCATGAAAATATATTTTTTTGTATGTGCTAAGGACATGATATGTGGTACCAGTGAAAAGGAAAAATATTATAATTAGCATAATGCTCTAGAAAAAATTATTGTTGTTTGGAAAATACAAAGATGAAAGTTTGGAGACTAGTTTCTTCTAAAGAATGGATTCTTTTAACTATGAATTTTCATTCTCAACTTATAAGATAATTTTTTTAACCAACTTTAATTCATTAAATATTGTATCAAAAAACCAAATAAGCCTCGACAAAATATATCTAAAATTAGAAGAAAAAAGTAAAAATTTCTTTAAAACCACGTGAAATATTTTAACAAAAAAATATATATTATATTTTTTTCAGATCACACGACAAAATAAGATATATTATCTCACTCCAGTAAGATATATTATCTCACTCCTTATATGATTAAATAAGAAAACTGGTAATTCTCCATAAAATTTGTTTTCAAAATATGTAAACCTTATAATCAAAAAAGTTAAATACATTAAGATCTAAATATATAATTTGATGTTACAAATGCATAAATTAGCAATACAGGAATATATAATTTGATGTTTACATTGTAAATTTACATATTAAGTTTGACTTCATCTTTACTTCCAGTTTCAAATTACATTAAATTAGGGCAAAGTTTAACTTATTGATGAAATGACATTTTACATGGAATTTGGGGATTCAATTTCGAGCAAGATTCATTTCCCCTAAAACCTCCAATTTTACATATTAAACAACTTAAGCTGAAACTTTTAAAAATATTCATTGAGTTTAGTTAAAATTAACTAGAAATAACACTTGAAAGAAAGGAAAATAAAAAATAAAACAATACTAAAATTGTTGTGAATTCAAATGCCACTATTGATAAGATAGTTTTCTTCTTGATTGATAAAGAAAGGTTGTGTGAATCTTGTTTAAAATTCCTCAATGACTAGTTATTTGTTTAGTCATACAATATAATCAGGGTTAAACATGTTTGAATTTCTGTAAATTATATTATAGAATAAATATTTGTCAAATAGTTTAATATTTGTAAATAAGTAGTTAGGTAGAAAATGACTTTGGTTCAACTGTTTAATTTGAATCAATAGGAGAAATAAGTGATAGGATTTAAGTAGTTTTTGACTTCCAATAAAAGAAATAATTATGGGCTTGCTAGTCTAAATGCACCCCTTTATAACAATAAAAAATGTTAGTTTAGAAAAGAAATAAGGTTAAAAGGGTAGGTAGAAATAGTTTGGTTTCCAAAATATTTATGTTTCCCTTTATCCTAAGTCTCAGTGACATTGTAAAATAAAAAGACACAAAGGGATAATGTATATTCATGAATTTTTTAATCCAAAAGTATTATCCTAAGTTTCAAGAAAATAAAAAAAGGCACATCTAGTCAAAGTATTTTTGTCGTATATGGTTAAAAGGCTACAATTTTTACAATGGTGGGATTCTCTAGCGTTTCAGATCGGTCCCCCTTCTCCATCCTAGCTTTACCACCGGGGGGGTGGGTCCGAAAAGGTGGTATTCTCCATCAAATGCCATCACCTCGTGGCCTCCTCTCTGTGTTTTGAACTCCCCCCAACCTATACCAGCTACCGCTCCATACCCCCTCCAAAACCCATTTCCCCCTCATCCATTTACCATTGTCCCTACCCAACACTTGCACCACTCCCATCCCACCATGTCACTGTAACTGTTGCCCAATTAAATTCCTTCCCAGTAAACTTACTGTTAATCACTTAATTTTTCCTCTTGGGTAACCGTTTGACTTCAATGGTCCCATGCCGACCTCCAACGGAATCTGCCACTTGTGTTCAAATGGTGAACGTGGTTGGTATCCATGTGAGGTTGCACGAAGGTGTTGCCGGGTGAAAATTTGGCTAAGTATGAAACTTGGGGTTTCCCAAGTATACTTGTAAGATTGTAAAAGTTGTATAATATATTGAAAGAGGGCAAAATCATTGTTCAGGGAGTTGCCCCTCCCTTTATACTGTTGTAATTGTGTTCTCTATGTATAATTTCTATGGATAATGAATGTGTATGGGTGTTCATTAGTATAAAGGAATAATAATAATACTTGGTGAAGAAAAATAAACTAAGTATCGAATGTTAAGGCATAGTCCATGAACATAAGTATTGGTGAATAAGTGGTCGATGGTGCCGGACCTCGCTATAAGTGGTTGAAATACTACTACAGGTGTAGGGGCATGACAGTTGGTATCAGAGCAGGTTCATAGTGGGTGAAGCTGGTGTATGATGAAGAACTGATACACAACTTGATAGTTGGTATCAGAGCTAGTCTGAAAACATGGTGAGAAGTTTTGCAGGAAGCTGGTGTTGGTGATACACACCTTGATAGCTGGTGTTTGAACAGGGTTGCTCATGATGAAGTGACAGTGAAACAGGTACTTGCAGGTGAAGGAAGCTGATCTCGTCAACAGGTGGAATCAAGAGTTGGTTCAATTTTGAAGGGAACTGGGTGAAGGCTAAAAGGAAAATATGGTGGATGAGCATATGACAGGTGAATCTAGCCACAATGCAAGTGAAGTCTTCCGATACAAGGTGTTCGAACAAATGGGTAGATGGAGTTCTAACTGGGTTTCGATGAAGGCTGAGAATATGAAGATTCGAGAAGGTTGCTCAGGACTAAGGAAGGAAGTTGAAGAACTCAAGAGCCAACGCAGAAGTACGATAGATAGTGAACTCAAGCAATTTGATGAGGAGATCCAACAAAGTGGTCTTGGTCTTCAAGAGCTCTTGGATGAAAGAGTCTAGTTAAGGAAGAAAAGTGCCATGGTGGAAGCCGAAATCAAGCAAATTGAGAAGGAGATAAAGAAGAAACTTCTTGGTAACAAGGTTGTTGTAATTGAGCAAGAAGGGCTCAACTACATTGACAAGTTGGGAACTCACTATCGTGATGATCCAGAGGATGTTCAGAAGTTTAGTTCTATTAAGGTAGTCAATGGACACTTGGTTGGTGCACTTGAGCAGAATGCGATGAAGGAAAAGCTTGAAGGGAATGAAGTTGAACCAAGATAGAGTTTCTTAGAAGAGCCAAGCAAGGAAGTGAAGTACCTTAGGAGAAATGTCAAATTGGAGCACAAGCTAATTGACAATTCTGAGGCCGAATTCTTGAAGAAGGTTGTTGATGTGAGACACAAGGTAAAGCCGACAGAAGGAGGTGATGCCTTGAAGCTGAGTTTTGTGCAGGTGACCATGAAAGGTAAGAGATTTGCAGCTTTGGTGGTTGCGGGGGCTACTCATAGATTCTTAAGCAGGAAGGCAATAAAGTCTTTTGGAAAGAAAGCTAAGATGAAGAGAGAGTTGAGTGCTTTCAAAGCAGTCAACTCTACCATGAAAGTTGTTACTTATGTGATGGAAAACACTCAAGTGAAAGTGGGATTGTGGTTTGGAAAGTTGGACTTCAGGATCATGGACATGGATGATCATTCTATGGTGCTGGGGTAAGATTTCATGAGGCTTGCACGAGCCACACTAAAGGTGGACCAGGACATTCTCTTGATCACAGCTGAGGTTAGAATCATGATGGTTCCGATGAATAGAAGGAGCTGCTTGGGGTATAGACCGACGATGAATTCTATGACTTTGTATCCCAAAGATCCAAATGTGAAGCATGAGGATGTGGAGCAGAGAGGACTTGGCAGTATGACTCAAACAACGAAGAAAAGGAAGTTGATTAACTTTGTCGCAAGAGCAAGGAAGAATGATGTAAGTGAGAGATCAGCCTCACGAATCTTGAAGCACTTGACAAAGACATCTTATATTGATGATATTCACAATGGAGTTGCAAAATAAGGGAGTCTGAGTACTACTTCAGAAGCAGTGTTTGGAAAGGATTATGAAGGTAGAAATCCGACTGGTATAGTGGATTTTTGCAGATATGCTATGGGCATATATGACTTTCAGTTGACGAAAGCCAAGCTTGAGGAGCTTGGATGTACATGTGACGAGGTTGAGGCTATGCAAAAATACTTGAGGACACAACATCAATCTGATACATGGGTGGATGAGAGTCAGGGAGGAAACTTGTTGGCCCTCGTTTTTTTATAGAAAACCTTGGAGATGGGTTGGTGCAAGGACCTTGATCAGAAGGGGCTGCACCACCTTAGCAAGGGGCCTTGGGAGGAGGCTTCTTTATGACAGATTGCAAACATGGATGCAGATGACTAGATGTTAGGATGGAGTCTACTTGGGTTGGACATCATGGAAAACTAGAGTAATGGACATTAGGTTGGAGACACAGAGCATGACAGTTTATGCAGGGATATTATGTAGGAGCATATGTAGAGGTGTCATTCATGGATATCCTATGGGGAATGCCGAAGCAAAGGATGTTGTGCAGATTTTATTATGACATAATGTATGAGCCAGTGGAGAGGTTGTACACTCTTGCGCAACAAGGTTATGGGTTGAACATGTTGCAGATGGGATGGAGATTCCACAGACCTGAGCATGGGAAATTGGACAGATTCTTGATGAGTCTGAGATGTAGCAGAAGTCAGAGGAAGCCTGATGGTGGAATAAAGATGTGCATTCTTGTTGTTTGGTCGTATGGTTGGATTAGCTACCCAACTAGTTCGAGTAATGAGGGGTACCTGTCTACAGATGTGCGTTAGTATCAGGTGGAGTTTCTTGATAGGCACCCTACGAAGGGACAACACATGGTGGAATTGGTTGTTCTACATATGTTGTAGGGATGTTTGTAGTATGTGGACTAGTCGATGTCATGGATAAGACTGTTTGGATATGAAAATCTTGGTAGCAGGATGGTTACCGAGATGGCATATTGTCAAGGACGATAATGAATTCAGGTTGAGGAGGATGTAAGGACCTGTGGTCATGCGATGCGAAATGACGAGCTACGGCTAAGGCGTGCGAGTGAGAATGTATGAAATGTGCATGGGAGTCTTGGCTAAAGGCGAGTTTACACTGTGGGGACAAGTTGACATTAGCCGCGGGCCGACCTCATAGACTTAAGCATTCGAGCGAAGGATGGGTTGGTGGTCCCATCTGATGGGCGAGCCGACCAAATGAAGTTAAATGAATTGGCAAGTTTGAGGGCATCGACTGAACGAGTTGGACGAGTCGGTTGGGTGGCAGGACTCGCCCAACCACCCATATATATGAGGGGCATAAGTTGGAGCGAAAGACATCATTCAGACATTGACCACCATCGAAGGAGAAGTGTGAAGGGTGGAGAAGAGCCACAACAAGGTGCAGGTGATGTGCCCACTCATCAGGCAGCTCTACATGAAGGTTGGAACGAAGTCTTGGTGACAGCGGTAGCGTGGGTCATGGGTCGCACGAATGCGCCCACCCACCATACAGAGGTAAACGCGAGTGTATATAGGCAACCACTTGCGAGTTGATATCTCTCGTGGAGGGTGCATGTAGGCGCCCACCCGTCAGTCTTAAGTGCGGGTGGAAGGTGCATGAAGGTGCCCGCCCACTGGGTAACACGAGTTCGATTGAGGAGTTTTGGTTGGCGGTCTGTGTGAGGGCGTGCCTGCCTGACTCAGGGAAGGACACTTGTGTTGAAATGGTGAACGCGGTTGGTATCTGTGTGACGTTGCACGAAGATGTTGCCGGGTGGAAATTTGGCTAAGTATGAAACCTGGGGTTTCGAGAGTATACCTGTAAAATTGTAAAAGTTGTATAATATATTGAATTGGGCAGACTCATTTTTCAGGGAGTTGCCCCTCCCTTTATATTGTTGAAATTGTGTTATTTATGTATAATTGTTATGGATAATGAATGTGTATGGGTGTTCATTAGTATAAAGGAATAATAATAATATTTGGTAAACAAAAATAAACTAAGTATCGAATGTTAAGGCGTAGTCCATGAACATAATTATTGGTGAAAAGAAAGCGTTCGACGGTGTCGTACCTCGCTATAAGCAGTTGAAAGACTACTACAGGTGTAGGAGCGTGACGGGCTATGTCATGCCCACAATTGTTTTTTCCTTTAATTGGTCAGGTGCGGCACCGCCTAAGTAACCAACCTTTTCCATAGTTATGCTACTTTACGAACTACGCCTTCTTTCATGTATAAAAACCTTCAATTATATTATAATGTGTGGAAACCATTATAACAACATGATAAACGATAATAAGAACATCAAGAATATGCAAGATAAGACTTCTTTTTATTATATAAGAGATTTCATTACAATGGCTGGGAGCGTCGCTCCACCGGCGTTATAACCCAAGGTGGGCGCCCGGCTGTGCAAGAGCGCACGGCGGTCGCACCTCAACCTTCACCAAAATCTACAATACAATCACTGCCCGAACGGGCGGGCGCGCCCATGCACACCCCCACGAACCACCATCATGTATCGGGCACCCTCCACAACCGTGTGCGTTCACTTAATTTTTCCTCTTGGGTAACCGTTTGACTTCAATGGTCCCATGCCGACCTCCAACGGAATCTGCCACTTGTGTTGAAATGGTGAACGTGGTTGGTATCCATGTGAGGTTGCACGAAGGTGTTGCCGGGTGAAAATTTGGCTAAGTATGAAACTTGGGGTTTCCCAAGTATACTTGTAAGATTGTAAAAGTTGTATAATATATTGAAAGAGGGAAAAATCATTGTTCATGGAGTTGCCCCTCCCTTTATACTGTTGTAATTGTGTTCTCTATGTATAATTTCTGACAAGGTACTCCCGTTTCTAGTGGCAACCAATCTCTGTAGTCCTGAAGCTCAAAATCTTCTCCAACTCCAAGCCTGGTTTGTCCACTTTCCTAGCGGGTCCTCTCAGTGGTTTAACTCTCTCTGGATGGTCTGAATCAAGTCTGCATCTCTTCAACTGACTAATGTGAAAAACTGGATGCTTCATGTGCATATGGCGCGGAAACTCCAGCTCGTAAGCAACCTCCCCCACTCGCTTCTTCACCTGAAATGGTCCCTCATACTTCCGTATCAGTTTGGCGGTTGTCCCCTTGGCTGGCTGAAACTGCTCCCCAGTAATCCTGAGAAACACCATATCTCCCACACTGAAGTGTACATCCCGTCTCCCCCTATCAGCATACTTCTTCATCCTCCTTTCTATATCGTTCAAGCGCAACCATGCCAACTGCAAGTTCTCCTCCCAAGCCTTCATGAACCTCTTCGCATGAGGACTCCTCAAAAACCCTGTTGTCTCAATGGTGTGCGGTGCAACCAGCATCTGCCCATTCACCAACTCGAATGGACTGTACCCTGTCGCGAACTATTTTGAATATTGTAGCTAAACTGAGCAATATCCAAGAGTTCAGGCCAATTCTTCTGATCAGCCGTCACATAATGTCTCACGTAGTCTTCTAGAAATGCGTTGATCCTCTCGGTCTGCCCATCTGTCTGCGAATGGTAGCTCAAACTCCTCAACAACTCTATCCCAACTAACTTGAACAATGTGGTCCAAAATCTCCCTGTAAAATGTGGATCTCTATCTAAAACAATGCTCAACGGCATCCCCCAATACTTCACTATTTTCTTAAAGAACAACTCCGCAGTCCGCTCGGCTCCACAAGGTATCTTTGTCAAAACAAAGATAGCATACTTGGAAAAACGATCAACCATGACCATGATCCCATTATACCCCTACACCTGTGGTAATTGAGTGATGAAGTCCATCAAGACACTCATCCATGGCCTCTCTGGAATCGGTAAAGGCTGCAACAGTCCTCCTTGCCTCTGTGTATCCGATTTGTGTTGCTCACAAATGATGCACATATGTACATACTCCTCCACATCCTCCCGCATCTTCTCCCAAAAGAACCCCCTCTCCAACAATGCCAAAGAACAACGCTTCCCTAGGTGGCCAGCCCACGGAGAATCGTGGCACTCCTTCAAAAGGTGCCTCATGAGACCAGATGAATTTGGAACATATAGTCGGTTTCCAAAGAACAAGTAACCGTCCCGTAGAAAGAACTTTCGTGTCTTCCCTTCCTTTATCTGCTTCACTATATTATGCACCAAAGTATCAGTTTCAACACTTTCCTTCAGTTTGTTTTGCATCTCTTCTGACATCTGAACCCGACTTCTACTCCTTGCTTCTCGGTCTTCACCCTCCAATGCTGCAAGTTGTCCCTTCCTACTAAGGGCATCTACTAGCGCATTGTGTCTACCTGGTCTATACTCAATAGACATGTCGAAATCTGCCAAGAAGTCCTGCCAATGAGCTTTCTTCGCAGAAAGCTTCGGTTGTGATGCAAAATATATTGCTGCAACGTTGTTAGTCTTGACAACAAACGAATTCCCAATCAGGTAATTCCTCCACACATGAAGACAATGGATGATCGCAGTCATCTCCTTCTCATGAACCGGATACCTCCGCTCTCTATCCTGCAACTTCTGACTCTCATACGCCACTGGGTGCCCATCCTGCATAAAAACCCCTCCTATGGAAAAATCTAAAGCATCAGTGTGTACCTCAAACAGTCTCCCGAAATCAGGCAACTTCAGTATCGGCGCTATAACCATCATTCTCTTCAAGTCATCAAATTCTTTTTGACATTTATCCATCCAACACCACCTCTTGTCTTTCTTCAATAAGTCTATCAGTGTCGATGTTACCATGGAGTAACCCTCTACAAACTTCCATTGGTAGTTGGTCATGCCCAAGAACACCCTCATCTCATGGACATTCTTCAGTTCAACCGAGTCCTCAATCGACTTCACCCTACTCAGCTCCATCTGTATGTACCCCTGACCAATAATATGCCCAAGGAGTAGAATCTCGGTCTGAGCGAACACACACTTAGACTTCTTCAAGAACAACTGATTCTCCCTCAGTGCCTTGAACACCATCGCCAACTGCTTCTTATGATCCTCCATGTTGTCACTCTACACCACTATATCGTCCAAGTACACTACTATGAATGAATCCAAGTATGGTCGTAGAACATCATTCATCAAAGTGCAAAATGTAGCAGGAGCGTTGCACAACCCGAATGGCATAACAAGGAACTCAAAGCTACCATACCTTGTTACGATCGTGGTCTTCTTCTCATCTCCTTCAGCAATATGCACCTGATAATACCCATGCCTCAAGTCCAGCTTGGAAAACACTCGGGCTTTCGCAAGCTTGTCAAAGCAATCAACAGCCAATGGCAAAGGATACCTGTTTCTCATCATCTTCTTATTCAGTGCACGGTAGTCACATCACATCCGTATCTCATTCGAATCCTTCTTTCACTGGAATAATACCGGAGCTCCATAAGGGGACCTTGAAGGTCTGATGAAACCTACATCATCTAACTCCTTTAGCTGCCATTTCAATTCCTCCAACTCAGGCCCTCATAACTGATAAGGTGCTCTTGCCGGGGGTTGCTTCCCTGGTTCAAGCTCAATGCTATGGTCCACTTCACTCCTTGGTGGAAGCTTCTTCGGTAGCTCATCAGGCATCAAATCCACATACTTGGCCAGCACATCAGAAATCTCAGCTGGAACAGGCGTCCCCACTCCATCACCTTCGACTCCCTTGAACATCACCGCATATGTCTCCATATCTGACTCCTTCATAGCCTTCTCCAAACTCAGTATAGAAACATGTTGCACCTTTACTTCCCTCCTTTGCCTATGAGTGGGCAAAGTCCAAGTTTGTGTCTGTCCAACCCGCACCACCTCATCACAGAGGGGACAACAATAGCCCTGTTTCCCTTCAAGAAATCTTGTCCAAGTATCACATCAAAGTCGTTCATCTCCATCACTGTGAAGTCCAACTGACCCATCCAGTGTTTTATTTGCACCGGATATTGTTATAACATGTACTGGCGTAGGTTTATTGTCCTTTGTTTTGGTGATGGAGCCCATGGGTCCCTCTTCTGGTCTAGTAGTCATGTCAGGTCTCTGCTCTTTCCCTCCACATTGTCACTTGCCTATTTCTCTACATTGTCACTTCCACTCCCTCCTCCTCCTTGTATTGCCTCTTTGTTCTGACGGCAATGTCGGCTAATTCCTAGATGTAAACTTATACCAAGTTATATATCACTGTCGCGTCCAATATTCCCACCAGACTACATGCTAGCTTCACACCACTCACAACTTCTCGACACACCCCTACTCCCACATTTTCCATTGGATTCAAACCAAGAATCTCGACAAGCATCACCCTCATTTCGAATATGCCATAGATGGAGTATCAAATAAACTGAGGATGGTAAAATTGGTGGGAAGAAGGTGAGTCAAAATTTGTTACAGGTGAATAATTGTATTTCTATAATGAAAATATTTTGAATATCTTATAAAATTTATATTTTAATAATTTATATTTATTAAAAGACAATGCCATGCATCCAAGTCAAGTTATTAAAAGATTTTATATTTATATTATATTAATAAATATAAATATAAATATTTATTTAAAAGAATTTACTAAAGAGTTGTAAAACCTAAACCATAAACCCTAACCCCTAAGCATTCCGTAACAATTTAAAACTCTATTTTCCTAACAATTCTTATATTATTAAAATTATGTAAAAATTAAAACTTTATTTTCCAAACAAATAATATGTTAAAAACATTATCTAAAATTTCATATTCTATTTTCTAAATAAACATTATATTAGTCATGTTTTAGTAATTCTAACTCATTTTTTAGGATTGAGAAACCATCACCCATTACCAGCCCTAGACCACACCAACCTTAAGTTGATTTAATTTTAGCATAGCTTCCTTTAGGTTTGATCCTAGGTAGCCTAGCTAACTAGGTGCATCCTCACCCGATTGTGCTAGCAACCTCAACTACTTGTGCTAGTGAGACATGACTAATGTTAATTTTTTTTTATTATATATATAAAATAAACCATATTTAAATATTAAAAAAATGTAAAAGAATATTTAAAATTAAAATCAATATATTAAAATACCTACATACAATATCAATATAAACCAATTTTATATGTAAAATTAAAATTAATATATTAAAAATGTCTAATAGGACTGTTGTTAAAGATTTGTATAGGTGTGTAGTGATGAGTGCCAAGCCAACCGAGATATATTACTATTTAGCTTGTATTATTAAATAAATAGATATATAAGAAGTTCCAAAATATTCTTCAAATAACAAGAATATTTAAAAAGTAAATATTACTATTTATGCGACACTTTTTTAATTTTAAATTAATATTGACACGTTAGGTGAAGTTGTATTTTTATAGATTTATATATATTACAAACAACTACCATAAATGTCTATAATGAGATTTAATTTAAATTAAATTTTAATTAATCCTTTTTCATACTTATATTAATATAACTTGAGTTTGAAAATACAATGTTATGAAAAATAAAGTATTAACTAATAATATATAACTTGAATTTGAAAATACAATGTCATGAAAAATAAATTATTAACTAATTGTTTTCATTATTTTTTGTAGATTCTATTTTGAAGTTCAGTCTCTCTGAGAGCTTGGCATGTGAACACATTTCATCGAGATCTTTCCCATTTGATCCTAGGCAATTTCAAGGATTTTTTTGGGGAATCTCTCAACTTCTCTGAGATATATATGATGGTCATCTAAGAAAATCCCAACAAAAGCCTCCAAATTGACAAGCATTAGAGAATTAACTGTGGTGCAGGATGCACTCTAGAACCTTTGTTTCTCCCGTGCTAGTGGCCATGGGTGTAGAGCTTACAGGTAGATTATGTTGTTGTAATGTGAAACTCTATTTAACAGATCAAAGTTAGAAAATGCCATCACAAAGCAAAAAAGGTGTGTTGTATGATCAAAGAAAAGAAGTTGTCCCAACTTAGTATGGATCATCGTTTTTTGGTAAGAAGAAGGCAAACACGCACCATAGAACTTTCATCATAAATATCAATTCAAAGTCTTCTATAACTTTCCTTCTAAACCTAAGTGTTTCGATACATTAATCTTACTACTGATATTTTGATAGTTACACCTGAGATGTAAGGAAGCTCTTCGTGCATGGCAATATGTGAATGGAATCAAATCTACGTAAGTGAATTATGAGTAAATAATTTGATCAAGTATTCTATAATTATATGAGAATAAATTTTTGCTAAGTGATATTTTTTTAATTTAAATGAAAGACATTTATGAAGATTTTTATTTGTTTATAGAAATTTAATAGTAAAGTAAGTTGATTATTTATTATTTTTTTAAGGTTAATTATAATATAATAGTGTAAGATTTATTATTATTTCATTAATAATTATAAATTATTTATATCTATAAAAAATAGAGGAAAAAATACGATAAATTTTTAAATATGAGTTATTTTATAGGTTTATTTAGATATGGAAGGTATAAAATTTCATTGAAATAATTTTATTTGAAGAAAAAATTACTATGAATTTGTAATTTATATTATGTAGTTTTTTTATGTTTCATTAATAGGATCTAAATATATACTTTATTTTTAGAAATGATGATGGTGCTTCTAATATTTTTTCCTTTAGGTACTATGTTACACCTTGGTTGTTATTGCTTGAACATTTAAATTCCCCACTCCTTGTCAGAAAAGAAATTATCTTTCAAGGATGTGGCATGATGTGGTATTCTTTTGTCAAACAACCATTGAATGGAAAGAGTGGTGCCATGAAGGATTGGGTACCACCATAGATGCACTTGGTGAGAGGAAAATAGCCTTAAAACTACATAGTGGTTGCTTGGCCAAAGTGAAGGAGAACCTAAAGTATGATGGCACATCTCCAAATGTGGGTAACCACATCTAATAAGAGGACAACATAGTATTTGTAAAATTCATGGTTATTTGGCCCTCTTAAAAATACCTCACCTATGTGGAAGATAGTGAGCATATTTTTAAAGGACGCTATTTTTTCCAATTCAACTAGTCTACATATGAGACACTAAAAAATAAGATCTAGTCCTAATAAAGAAACATTCATTAAACTCTTTGTTTGTAACAAAATGTATTACCTTCATAATTCTAGGAACAAGAAACTATTGAAGGTGTCGAAAACACCCTAAGTTCCTTTGTTAAAGTTTCATAACTCACTATAATGGATGATTACACCTCATATGTTCATATTTGTGTGTATGTGAATGTGAATGGAGTGCTCCGTGAATCTATCAACATATGCTACCAATATATAGAATGGATCCAAACCTTGGACTATGAGTACATTCCATTTTAGTGCAAAGCTTGGACTATGAGTAGAGCTCTTATTTCTCACCAAAATAAACCCCACACAACTCCAAAAGGAAAAAAAAAAACTTGAGACGAAGGAAGAGGAACTTCAAGAGTCTAAGGAAGAGAGTGTAAGGAATAATCACATAAAATAGAAAGGGAGAATTAAACGATGTAGATTGGCATCCTAACCCCCTTAGTGGATCATGGAGAATATAACTTGGAAAATCTATAATTCCAATAATCCTAGTAGTTAAAAAAAGAAATATCTAGGAAGAAATATGAAATTTGTTAAGTCATCCTAAAAATCTAATGAAGTTAAAGGACTAAGTATTATGACCTCTCTCAAATATCAAAGTAAGATAAATGAACGCACGTGAGAACAATGGAATATGAAAATATACAAAATAGAAACTAAATAAAGTCAAAAGACTATTAGTAGAACGATAATAGGCCATTAACCTAAAAGGCAAGTACCTCCCTTCTCATCTTAAGCTACTAATGATTGTTATCTATTTGAATATATGAGGTCTCAACACACCTAGAAAACATCCCATGTTAAAGATAAAAATCAATCAGGAAAAACCCACTATGGTGTTGAACTACAAGAAACAAAGTGTGATAAGAAAACAATAATTCTCTCTTGTGAAGATATGTTAGAACACATGTAAAGTAATAGTGATACCATCCAAAGGACTCCTCAATGGATTGAGAATTATCTAGGATCCTAACTTAATAAAAATATAAAACATCACGTGCTACAAAGGTAGGGCAAGATATGTCGGAAAGGAAAATAGCCTCCTCTATAATCGACGACAGTAAACCATGGTACCTATGAATAGTGGATCAAAGTTGTTATGTTAGCTAAAAGAATTATTTAATCAATGCTCAACAAAATCCAGTTCTCTCCTATCAAAGAGTGTAAATAGTGTAAAGTCGCTATGTGAGTGACTATCGTAAATAGTGTAAATTTGCTATGTCAGTGACTATCCTTATTGATATGGTACCTATGAATAGTGGATCAAATTTTTTATGTTAGCTAAAATAATTATTTAATCAATGCTCAACAAAATTGAGTTTTCTCCTATAAAATAGTGTAAATAGTGTAATTTTGCTATGTCAGTGACGATCCTTATTGATATGGTACCTATGAATAGTGGATCAAAGTTGTTATGTTAGCTAAAAAAAGTATTTAATCAATGCTCAACAAAATCCAGTTCTCACCTATCAAATAGTGTAAAGTTTATATCTCAGTGACTATCCTAAATAGTGTAAAGTTGTTATGTTAGTGACTATCCTTATTGGTATATATATTTACTAGCTTTGCTTTAAACTATTTCATCCAATGATAAATTTTCAATTTGTCATTTTGGAAAAAAACTTTGAATAAACCCATTTCATCCAATGGTAAATTTTTAATATGTCATTTTGGAAAAAAAACTTTGAATAAACCTCTTGTGTCACAAACTAGTCCAAATGCCCAAAATAAGTAAATGTGCAAAATTTTAACTACTTCAATGGAAATTCTTACATTATCTTTATCGATTCCCCATCCCCATCGACCTACAAGTATAGTCACACAATACAGTCTATGTGTTAAGAAAAAAATATTGCCTCACAATTCAATATATATATTATACATTGTATTTAATACAAAAACTGTAAAATCTCTATTAACATATAAATGATTTAATGCTATTTCATAGAAAAAATTCTAGTTTTTCATCTTGTAAAACTTTAAGGTATACCCAAACTTCGTAAAACTATAGTAAAATATAAAATAATACAATATTTATCATTGATGATAACTCATCATGCACAATTACAACTACCAACAATTAGCAATCTTCACAATTACAAAAGACCTCTCAATATATGTCACTATGTAAAACATCCCTATGTTGTAATGAACAACCTTCTATATGCAAAACAAAACTTTGCACAAAATATTATGGATTCATAACACTCTTAAAACTATGATACATGTTATTCATTCCTAATCTATAAAGCCAAAACCTTCAAGGAGCCATTAAAACATAGAAACGAAAAGAAAATAACACTCCTCTTCAAACCATAATAAACCAAGCAACAACAACTACGCAAAACTAGTAAAACCTAGAAAAACCCTTTATCATAATAAGAATTGGAAAAGATAAATGAAAATTTCAAGAGGAAAACTCTCCTTTCAAAATTGAAAAGAAAATAAAAAGTGTTGATGCACAAAGGACAAAATGAATCCTAGACTAAAGAGGAGACAACAACTAGGCAAAACCAGTAGAACCTAGACAAACCTTTATCATAATAAGAATTCAAAAAGATAAATGAAATTGCAAAATGAAAACTCTCATTTCAGAATTGAAAAGAAAATAAAGTGTTGATGCACAAAGGATAGAAAAAAATGTAGACTAAAGAATAGTTCGCTGAATATACCAACAATCAGAAACTCTTGTCACTTCCCCTACTATTTGCTAAGAAATTTCAATTTTTTTAAAGAAACATGTTTCAAAATGTAACTCACAAAATGTAATATAGCCCACTACTATAGCTTTAATAAAGAAAGCAACCACATTTCAACTTCTTCTTTTTTTTTGTCGGGAATGAAACCGCATTTGACATCATTTCATTTTGAGATTAAAAGCAAAAACATTTAAAAAAATATAATGTAATCCACTACTATATGGTTAAAAAAATGCAGCCACATTTCATCATTTTTTGGTTTACAATGAAGCGAGATTTGACACTATTTAAAAACAAAATGCAAAAATGTTTAACCATTGTGTTTTATCTAGAATAAAAATAAAACAAATATATATTTAAATAAATTATATTTATATCATAAATTAAAAAACAAAAACATCCCATCCAAAAAAAACAAGAAAGCAAAATAAAAGATCAACGAAACCAAAACCATCCCAAAAAAAGGCAGATGATTGAAACATCGGAATATCAAGAAAGTACAAAACAATTTGTTTACAAAAAAAAGTCTTCATAAATAAATTTAAAAAAACCTCGTGAATATCAATTTTTAATTATTGTTTTTCCTCGTAATAATAAATAATTTATATGTTTTAAGTCTTCTTTTGCTCATGCATAAATAGTAATATCATTTCTTAATTATTTTTTGCTCATAATAATAAATAAATAATTTTTTTGCTAAATTGTACATAGTCCTTTGCCTAGGATTAGTTCACAAAACTTGTGGGGACCAAACCTCCCCACCTAACTTCTAACCAGAGACATACTTATACCATTTTTAAATTATTCTTTTCCTCACGTTTCTTTTTTTTAAACATCTTAAATAAATAATAACACCATTTACTTAATTATCTATTTTGTCATGTCTCTTTTTAAAAACATGATAAATAAATACTCATACTATTTCTTTAAATTTGGTTGGTATCATGTCTCTAAATAAGCATACCATTACATCCATTTTTTTCATGTTTCTTGTTAAAAACATGATAAATAAATACTAATAATATTTCTTTAAATTTGGTTGCTATCATGTCTCTAAATAAGCATACCATTACTTTCACACATGAACCAAGGCCACCTAAAAAATATTAGGTTGGAACTTGATAATGACAACACAAAGTTCAATGCACTCACATGTTGTATCTTGTCCAATTTGTGCCATCATCTCAAACCTCACCATGGCTTTATCTACAACTTTAAAATCCTCTACAAATACATCATACCTTACCTCAATATGATGGTGTAGGGTGGGGTAATTTGAAAATATGCAAGAAATTAAAAAAAATTCCATAATGAGCTTCAACAAACTATCCAATGTGCATATCATTGACACCCAAGACAGACAGGATGTAGTGCAAGCCAACTCCTTGATGGCCTTTTAGCTTTTTCCTTTAGAGGCATATAGTAGTGGATCTTACGAATGGTATTTTTATTTTAATTTTATATAATTAAAAAAATAAAAAAATTAATTTTATATAATTTTTTTTATATTAATATTATATGTAAAGATTTTAATAAATTAATTCATTCTTTTTTAATATCAATTTTATATGTTAACATTATTTTTGTTCATGAGAAAACACACTAGAGTTTTCTAAAAGTGGGTAAGTGTAGCTCAGAAAATCTTATTGTAATGTTTCTTTATGAATAATTTTTGAAAATTTCTATTAATTTTATAAATTTATTACTATCTCTATTTTATTTTTACTAATTTTATTTTTAAATAAAACATATTATTTTAATTTTATATCATTTTTTTTATCTTCTTACCGAAATATTTATTTTTTCTTATTTTTTTTTTTAAATAAAGTTTTCAATATATTGAATTTAGATTTATATATATCCATTTTAATAATTTTTTATGCATATCTAGGGTGTGACTTTTCCAGAGTTCCTCTTTCTGAAAGTGCTTCTTCCAAAATGTGTCTCTAGTTCCTGCGTCAAATCGATGTCTCAGAGATGCTACTTTGGTATTTTATGTTTTTTATGTTATATTATATTTCCTGAAATCGATGTCTCACAGATGTTATGATGTTGTTTAATGTTTTTCATATTATATTATATTATAGTTAAACATTTTTAATATATTAATTTTAATTTTACATATAAAATTGGTTTACGTAGCATTTAATATATTTATTATAATTTAAATATCTTTTTAAAGTTTTTAGAATATTTAAATATAGTTTATTTTATATATATAAAACTTTAACATTAGTCAAGTCTCACTGGTAGAAGTAGTTGAGGTCACTAGCACAATTGGGTGAGGATGGGTCTAGTTAGCAAGGCCACCTAAGATCAAACCTTAGGCAGGAGGTTGTGCTAAAATCAAATCAACCTGGAGTTGGATCGGTCCACGGCTATGGTTTCTCAAGCCTGAAAGAACACACACAACATTAATATTATTTTTGAAAAATGAGTTCAAATTACTTAAACATGAGTAATATAATGTTTATTTAGAAAATAGAATATGAAATTTTAGATAATATTTTTAACATATTATTTGTTTGGAAAATAAAGTTTTAATTTTTACATTAATTTAATAATATAACAATTTTTAGGAAAATAGAGTTTTAAATTTTGCATAAATTTTATAACATAGTACTTGCTCATAAAATTTTGAATACATTTGTAAAAATGATGTTGCTAAATATAAATGGAGTATCGAAGTTTCTTGATTCTTAGGCTAGATAATCTGTCTTAGGCTAGATTAGGCTAGCCTAATCTAGTCTAATCTAGAGTAGCCTAATCTAGCCTAGATTGACATATGTTAGCCTAATCTAGCCTAGCCTAGCCTAGCCTAACCTAGCCTAATCTAGCCATGCCTAACCTAGCCTAATACATCCTAGTCTAATCTAGCCTAATCTAGTCTAGCCTAGCCTAGCATAATCTAATCTAGCCTAATCTACCATAATCTTGCTTAATCTAGCCTAAACTAACCTAGCCTAATCTAAACTAGCAATCTAGCCTAGCATAGTCTAGCCTAGTCTAGCCTAGCCAAGCCTAGCCTAGTGTGGCCAACACTAGCCTAGCCTAATCTAACCTTCCCTGGCCTAGCCTTGCCTAGCCTAATCTACCCAAATCTACCTTAATGCATCCTAGCCTAAGCTAGCCCAGCCTAACCCAATCTAGCCTAGCATAGCCTAATCTAGCCTAGCCTAAACCTATTCTAATCTAGCCTAGCCTAATTTAGCCTAAGCTAGCCTAATCTAGCCTAGCGTAATTTAGCATAATCTAGGCTAATCTTGCCTGCCCTAGCCCAATGTAGTCTAGCCTAGCCTAATCTAGCATTTTCTAGTGCAGCCTAGCCTAGCCCAGCCTAGTCTAATCCGGCCTAACCTAGTCTAGCCTAGCCTAGCCTAGTCTAATATGGCCTAGCCTAGTCTAACCTAGCTTAGCCTAATCTAGCATAGCCTTATCTAGCCAAATCTAGCCTATCCTAACGTAATCTAGCCTATCCTAACCTAGCCTAGCGTAATCTATCATAATCTAGTCTAACCTAGCATTGAATAATCTAGCGTAATCTAACCTTAGCAAATCTAACATATCCTAGCCTAACCTAGCCTAGCCTAGCCTAGCCTAGCCTAGTCTAATCTAGCATAGCCTAATCTATCCTAATCTAGTCTAATATAGTGTAATCTAGCCTAGCATAATTTAGCCTAGACAGTCTAGCCTAATCTAGCTTACCTAGCCTATCCTAATATAGCCTATCTTAATCTAACCTAGCCTAGCCTACCATAGTGTAATGTAGCATAATCTAGCCAGGCTTAATCTTGCCTAATCTAGACTAATCTAGCATAATCTAATCTAGCCTAGCCTAGCCTAATCTAATAGCCTAAGCTACCCTAGTCTAATCTAGTCTAAGCTAGCCTAATCTAATCTAGAAAAATCTAGCCCTGTCTAATCTAGCCTAGCATAATCTAGTCTAATCTAATCTAAGCCTAATCTAACCTAGACAAATATAGCCTAATGTAACCTAATCTAGCCAGCCTCACCTAGCCTAGCCTAGCTAAATCTAGCCTAGTCTAGGCTAGCATACCCTAGCCTAGGTTAGCCTATTCTAATCTAGCCTAATCTAGCCTATCCTAACTTAGACTAGTTTAGCCTAGCCTTTCCTAGTCTAGCCTATCCTAGTCTCACCTAGCCTAACCTAGTCCCACATAGCCTAGCCAAGTTTAAACTAGCCTAATCTAGTCTAGCCTAGCCTAGCCTAATCTAGCCTAGCCTAATCTATCCTATCCTAATCTAGCCTAGCCTAGTCTAATGTAACGTAGTATAGCCTAGCCTAATCTAGCTTAACTTAATATAGCCTAGCCTAATCTAGTATAACTTAATCTAGCCTAGGCTAGTCTAGCTTAGCCTAATATAGCCTAATCTAGCCTAGCCTAGCGTAGCCTCATCTAGCCTCGCCTAATCAGTTTAGCCTAGCCTAGCCTAATCTAGCCTAATCTAGCCTTACCTAACCTAACTTAGCCTAGCCTATCATAGCCTAATATGATCTAATCTAGGCTAATCTAGCCTAGCCAAATCTAGCCTATCCTAATCTAGGCTAGCATAGCCTAGCCTAGCCTAATCTAACCTAGCATAGCCTAGGCTAGCCTACTCTAAACTAGCATATGGTAGCATAGCATACCCTAGCCTAATCTAGCCTAGCCTAGCGTAGCCTAGCCTAATCTAGCCTAGCCTAGTCCAGCCTAGCTCAATCTAGCCTAATCTAGTCTAGCCTTACCTAGCCTAGCCTAATGTAGCCTAGCCTAATCTAGCCTAATCTAGCGTAGGATAGCCTAGGATAGCCTAGCCTAACCTAGCATAATCTAGTCTAGCCTATTATAGTCTAACCTAATCTAGTCTAGCCTTGCCTAGCCTAAACTAATATAACCTAGCCTAATCTAGCCTAAACTAGCCTAGCCTAGCCTAGCCTAATATAGCCTAGCCTAATCTAGCCTAAACTAGCCTAGCCTAGCCTAATCTATCTAGCTTAGCCTATCCTACACTAAAATAACTTTCCCTAGCCTAGCTTAACCTTAACTAGCTTATCCTAAACTAGCCTAGACTAACCTATCCTAAACTAGATTATCCAACATAGCCTATCACATGTCTAATCTAGCCTAAACTAGTCGAACAAAACCTAACATAGCCTAGCTTAGCCTAGCCTAACTTAAACTAGCCTAACTTAACCTAGCCTAGCCTAATGTGTCCTAAACTAGATTAGCCTAGCCTGTCCTAAGCTTAGCCTAGGCTAGGCTAGCATAAACTAGCTTGGCCTTCTCTACCCTATCCTAATGTACCCTAGCCTAGCCTCAACTAGGCTAGCCTATCCTAGCCTTGCCTAAGGTAGCCTACTCTATCCTACCCTAGCCTAGCCTACCCTACCATACCCCAGAATAGCCTAGACTAAGGTAGCTTACTATAGCCTAGCCTATCCTAAAATACAAATTGTTAGAAATGTTCAAGCTTAAACATTTCAGATTACCTAGCCTAGCCTTCCCTGCCTGAGCCTAGCCTAATCAACGCTGCCCTAACGTGGCCGACTGTAGCCTAGCCTTCCCTGCCTCAGCTTAGCGTAACCAACCCTACCCTATCGTGCCCTATCGCAGCCTAGCCTATCTACCATAGAGTAGCCTAGCCTAGCCTACCCAACCCTACAATAGCCTAGCCTAGCATAGCCTAGCCTACCCACTCTACCCTACCCTACCCTACCCTAACCTACCCTATCCTAGCCTAAAATACAAATTCTTGAAAATATTTAAGTTTAAACATTTCACATCACCTAGCCTAGCCTTGCCTACCCCAGCCTAGCCTAGCCAACCCTACCCTACCCTTCCCTACCGTAGACTAGCCTATCTATCCTAGCCTACCCTACCCTACAATATCCTAGGCGAGCCCACCCTACAATAGTCTAGGCTAGCCTACCCTACCATAGCCTAGCATAACCTAGCTTACTTACCATAGCCTAACATACCCTACATTAGCCTACCCTAGCCTACCCTAGCCTAACCTACCCTACCATAGTTTAGCCTACCTACCCTAGCCAAGCCTACCCTACCCTACCCTACAATAGTCTACCCTAACCTAACCTACCCTACCCTACCCTAGCCTACCATACATGAAATTAGCATTGCCTAACTTGGCCTACCCTCTCCTACCCTACCTTATCTTAGCCCAGCTTACCCTAGCCTACTGTAGCCTACACTTACCTATCCTGCTTTGCCCAAGCTTAGCCTAGCTAGCCTACCCTACGTTATGCTACCCTACACTACCACAGTCGAGCTTTGCCTACCCTACCCTACACTACCACAGTCGAGCCTTGCCTACGCTACCCTACCCTACCATAGACGAGCCTTGCCTACCCTACCGTACCTTAACCTACCCTAACCTGCCCTGGCCTACCCTACCCAACCCTAACCTACCAAGCCTAACCTACCTAACCTACCTAGCCTACCTAACCTACCCTAGCCTAGCCTACCCTAGCCTAGCCAACCCTAGCCTACCCTAGCCTACCTAGTCAACCCTATCCTACCCTAGCCTACCTAACCTCACCTACCCTCCCTAACTTACCATAACCTAGCCTACCATAGACCACCTAGCCTACCCTAACATAACCTAGCCTAGCCTATCCTACCCTAGCCCGCCCTATCCTAAGCCTACCCTAGCCTACCTAAGCCAAGCATATCGCATCGTAGGCTAGCCTAGCCTACCTTAGCCTAGCCTACCCTAGCCTAGCCTACACTGCCCAGCCTAGTCTACACTAAACTAGCCTACCATACCCTCGACTACCCTAGCCTACCCCACCATAGCTTAGTTTAGCCTAGTTTACCTACCCTAGTTTAGCCTAGACATTCCTACAATACCCTGCCCTGCCCTATCCTAACTTAGCCTATCCAAGCCTACACTACCCTGCACTATCCTAGCCTTGCTTAGCTTACTCTACCCTACCCTACACTACCCTTGTCTAACCTATCCTACCCTACCCTAGCTTAGCTTAGCCTAGCCTAAACTATCCTAGCGTATCATAGCCTACCTTACGCTACGCTACCGTACACTAACATATCCTTGCCTAGCCTAGCTTAGGCAACCCTAACATACACTCGCCTACCCTAGCCTACCCTAGCTAGCATAAACTACCCTATCCTACCTAACCTACCTAGCCTACCCTAGCCTACCCTAGCCAAGCACACCCTAGCCTATGCTAGCCTACCCTAGCCTACCTAGCCTCGCCTACCCTACCTAGCCTAGCATAACATAGCCTATGCCCCAGCATAACATAGCCAACCCTAGCCTACCCTATCATACTCTATCCTAAGCCTAGCCTAGCCTAGCCTACCTAAGCCAAGGCTATCCCATCCTACCCTATCCTATCCTACCTTAGCCTAGCCTATGCTAGCCTAACCTAGCCCATCCTACCCTAGTCTACCCTAGCCTATGTTAGCCTATCCTACCCTAGCCTAACCTACACTGCCCTAGCCTAGCCTATTCTAACCTAACCTAGCCTAGCCTAACCTAGCCTAACCTATCCTACCCTAACATATCCTAACCTACATAAGCCTAGCGTAGCCTCGCCAATCCTAACCTACCCAAGATTATCTTAACTAGTGTACCCTGACCTATCCTACCCTAGCATAGCCCACCCTAGCCTACCCTATCCTACCCTAGCTTACCCTATCCTACCCTGGCCTAACGTACCCTAGCCTAGCCTAGCCTAGCCTACCCTATGTAGCCTACACTAGCCTAGCCTACCCTAGCCCAGCCTAGCCTACCTTAGCTTACCATAGCCTACCTAGCCTACCCTAACCTACGTTAGTCTACCCTAGCTTACCTATCCTAGCCCAGCCTAGCCTACCCTAGCGTACCTTACCCTACCCTACCCTAACCTACCCTACCTTAGCATAGCCTACCCTATGCTATGCTACTCTACCCTACCCAACCTAGCCTAACACACCTAGCCAAGCCTACCATACGCTAGCCTAGCCAAGCCCACTTAGCCGAGCAAAGCCTACCTAGCCTGCTCTACCCTACCCTAGCCTACTTTACCTAGCCTAGGCTAGCATAGCCTACCTAGCCTATCGTAGCCTAGCCTACCTAGCATTGCCTAGCCTACCTAGCCTAGGCTAGCGTAGCCTAACCTAACCTCTCCTAGCCTAGCCTAGTCTAGCCTAGTGTAATCTACTTAGCGTAGCCAAGCCCACCTAGCCTAGCCAAGCCTACCCAGCCTACTCTAACCTACCCCAGTCTACCCTACCCTACCCTACTCTATCCTAGCCTACCCAGCATAGCTTAGCCTACCCTACTCTACCCTGGCCTAAGCTACCTAGCCTAGCCTACGTAACCTACCCTAACCTACCCTACCTAGCGAAGGTAGCCTACCTTACCCTACCCTATCCTAGCCTAACCTACCTTACGCTACCTAACCTACCCTGCCCTACCTAGCGCACCCTAGCCTACGCTACCCTACCCTACCCTACCCCTATGTCACACGGTTCGAGTTCGACAACGTTTAAGTTTGATTCGAATTCGAATTTTCTGATCAGGTTCGAATGAGGTTCGGCATTAGGTTCGACTATACATATTTTTCAATATTTATATATATTTATATATATATCTTATATGACAAAATAATAGAAAATTCAAAATCGATCCATAAACACATGAACACAAATTCTTATTAATAAATTATTAAACATAAATGAATAATGTATTTATTCTAACATCTAGTTAAATGTAAACATACACAATAGTAGTTTAAAAAGAAATGACATAATTTTCAGTCTTCAAAATTTAAATGAATGTCAAATACTAGTAATCTTTTAAAAAATCACAATCAAAACATGATCAAAATTTAAACATACACATCATTGTAGGACATCTTCAAATTTCAAAATTTTAAATATCATCAAAGTCATAATATCATCAAAGTCATCAACACATGGAATTCCATCATTTGGCTCATCTAGTGAGTCATCATCAATGCTAATATAATAAGGAAGTCATAAAGACCATTGCCAAATAGTTAAAATCCATAAAATTGTTCTAGGAAATTCAAAAAACATAGATAATCTATAGTTATGGCCTACTAGACTCTAGTATGATCAAAAAGCTCTCAATCATCATGTGCATATGGCATAATAAAGGCACTAGAATGGTGATCATCAAAGTCATCAATAGATGGAATTCCAACATTTGGATCATCTAGTGAGTCACCATCATTGCTAATATCATCTTCTTCTGGCTCTAAATCAGCATCAAACCATGGCTCCGAGGAACTAGATGCATCTTTGGCCACAATACTCAAGGCCAACTTCAAATTACTGCGAACATAAACAAGGTCTTCCGACCTTGTAGACAATAATTTGTTTCTTTTCTTCGACTGGATATGGTTAAAGCTACTTCGGTTCGTTTCACAAGCAGAGGCACTTGATCCCTGGCTCAAAATACGAACTGAAAAACGTTGCAATTCAGGAGTCTCTGATCCATGCCACCATCTCCCTAGAGGAATATTGGGCCTATCTTGTACTGCACTAGACCTTCCAAATATTCCCTCTTCCATCCTGTATGCTCGAATCTGCTCTCTAATTCTCCTGCATTCTTCTAGATCAGGGAACAACCGTTCAACTACATCATAAAGGCCATTCATGACTTCTGCATCATTTGTTCTTTCTATCCCAAAGAGTCAAGGATCCAAATAACAAGCTGTTGCATGTAAAGGACTATGCAACATCTTCCATCTTTCATCAATCATCTCCCATATTGCAATGTACTCATTTTCCTCATTATTAAAAGATTTTGCAATGGCTTCTTTAGCATAATCCATGCCATCATAAACAAAACCCATGGAAGTGGTATCACTATCAACCATGCGAAGCATATCAAAAATTGGTTCACATACTTTAAAGACCTCCTGAGCATTGTCCCAAAAAGCATTCCCTAAAATCACCTGTTCCAACTCATTACGTAGTCTTGCAGCAACAAGCTGAGGGTCTCTCTTAGTACTGGGTGGAGTCAGCAAGTCTCACTGAAATGAATTTATTTTAGTTTTTACCTAACATTTCCTGGAAGAATATGAAATTTGTAAAAGCCTATGTATCTCACTTATCAATCCTAAATTATAAATTCCTTTCATGCTTCAATTGGAATGCTTCTGAAAGTATCGTTCCCCTGGAAGAGATTATTGGAATAAATGTTTAATCCCATGAAAATTAGCATTATCTTAATGATCAAGGAGTATTATTCTGTCCAACTTGAAGTAAATTATTAGAATAAATGTTTAATCCCATGAAAATTAGTATATTATCTTGATGAGCAACGAGTATTAATCTATCCACTTGAAGTAAATTATTCTACTAACATGTTATCGCATTTCACGAGGAGATTAACTTCCCAAAATTGGATACTTGAGTTATTCTTATGAGCTATTAATATACATTTGTTTGTATGAATACATTCTCATCGTGCAATAATTTTTAAAAGTCTATTAATTTTTAAAAACATTATACACCTTTAAAACTATAAATGGCTAATTAAAAAAAATTAAACTATAGATGGCTAATTAAAAAAAATTAAAATACTTTAAGCAATCTAAATTAAATTTGAATACATATGTAATATTTATAAAATAACTAAATTTATTTTCAAATGTCTGAAGTGTCAATTTCTTTTTTTGAATAAATTTGGGTTTTTTTACATTTTTAATAAATTTCAAATTGAGATAAATTTTATTTCGCTTAAAAGCTTTATTGTACAATAAAATGCTTCCAAACATTTTAAGCACAAGTGGTATGTTTTTGGTTCTTTCCTTTTGTGTAAGTTACATTCACTTTATGACATTCTAGTTTGATGAGTTACTAAAAATTTCATCCATAAATGTGAGTAAGCATCTCTTGAATTTAAGACACATTGAAAGTTACACCTGCAATATTTGGTTGTGGGTTTTCGGGGACATGATAAGTGAGTCGATTAGTCTCACTACTTGATTTACACATGGCAAGTGACTCAATTGATTTGGCTGTCTAATTTAGCCCATGATATATCTAGACATGCACTCACAAATTGTATAGTTACCTTTCATGCAATAATTGGCTAAGGAGAACTTTCAATGAGCAATGTTTGTGTGATGTAAATGCCTTCATTGAGGATAACCAACAAATATATTCCAAACTCTCTCATTGTTCATAATATTTGGAAAACAATGCACTACGCATTAGTGTGCCTCACAACTCCATCGCCCATTTAACTTCAAAAGCTCGTAATGGACCTCCTTTTAGGCCTCTATTTGTTTTTACCCCAATGCACCTTTCCACAAATTCTTGCAATTCTCAATCAACCAAGAATACAATTTAACTTACATGCCCCTACATATTAATAAATTGGTTCTTATATTCTCTCTCTCTCTCCATGGACTAAGCTTATAAACCTAGAAAAAGTTGGTGAGGCAAGAGCCCCTGGCCCTACACACTAATAGATTGTTTCCTATACTTTATCCACTGGCCAAGCTTACAAGGCAAGAAAAAATTTCCAAGACATGACCACATACACATTTTGATCACTTGGCCAAGCACATTACAAACAATATCCTACATTAGCACTTGTTATGGCCCCAAAGCATTAACAACCAAATTGACCTATCGTCCTCTTGCCATTTGTTTTTCTTACATCATTGTAATGAATACATATATCAAAGATTGTGCCAAAATCCACCCCTTTTTTTAATTTTGTTTTTGCTAGTGTAACTTACATTGTCAATCAATATTGTTAGTGATACATTGTTATCATAACCTTATTTACTTGGCCAAGCACATTAAAAACAATATCCTACATTATCACTTGTTATGGCCCCAAAGCATTAACAACCAAATTGACCTATCATCCTCTTGCCATTTGTTTTTCTTACATCATTGTAATGGAATACATATATCAAAGATTGTGCCAAAATCCACCTCTTTTTTTAATTTTGTTTTTGTTAGTGTAACTTACATTGTCAATCGATATTGTTAGTAATACACTGTCATCATAACCTACAATGAATACATATATCAAATATTGTGCCAAAATCCACCTCTTTTTTTAATTTTGTTTTTGTTAGTGTAACTTACATTGTCAATCGATATCGTTAGTTATACATTGTCATCATAACCTTGTTTAAATAAAGTGAAAAAAACCCCTTGTTTAAATATATAGAATTGATGAATATTGAAAACCACATATTAACTAGCTTTATATTGCGCCAATGTCATTATTGGCCCATTGGCATGACATGTTGATTTACATTAGCCTTACCCATTAGTGGGGTCCCATTGACTCAATCCAAATATCCTTATAGTGAGAAGCGCCAAGTCTACCAATTCTAAACAAAAAATATAACTTTCAACTTTTGGGAAAGCTGAAATTTAAGATGATTACCCGACACTTTCCCTATCCCAAGAGTACTTCCGACATGCCCTCCTAACTCCTTTAAAATTATTATCCAATTATAAAGATGATATTAATGAGATTACTTACCTTCCATGCATCGAATCACGAAATGCAAAATATAATAAATGATATATTTATATAATAACAAATTTTATAACATTAAAAGGAAAACTAATAACAATATGCAACTCGTTCCCAGATGTGGGTGGCTTCCAATCCTAAGGCAACCATGTTAATTTTAAGTATGTTCTATGCTTAGAGCAATTTATTTCAATTTTCATAGTTAGCTCAATATCTTTTCCAGAGTAGCAATCACATCATCAACATTAAAATAAACATAAATCACAGAAAACAAGCCAAGACAAGACACAAGATGTGGCACTAACCAGGGACAAACCCCAATGTGGGGAAACCCTTGATCAGTTCTTCTTATATGTTCTTCAATAGTTCAGCACAAAGAGAATGAGAGAGATAGTACATTTACAACCGAAGTCAACAATTAGACTTCCTAGGTAAAAATAGATCATCTCTACATGAGATCAGTTGAAGACAGGTTGCTTCCACTAATTCTCCACGCTGATTCCTTCACCTATCATTGTGTTGC
>APFE030703626.1:58458-123433 GCA_000404065.3 Pinus taeda | reverse complement strand
GATACAAAATTCTAGCCTCTGGATCTCTGTGATGAGGGATCCATATATAGATGATTACAGAGAGGTGATTCATCTTTTAGGATCTTGATTAGTGTCTTCTCTCTGATAGTTCCTGCTTCCAGTTGGATAATGATGATCTCTTACTCATCCCTGATAGAAAATGGAGTGGCAAGTGTCAGAGGGGAAGCTTCTGGAAGATTCCATGATCTTCCACCTCGCATTTTTGTCCCTGCCATTTGTCCATTCCTGACCATCGCACCCTACAGAGGAGAAAATCAGTATGCATCGCACACTATTCATTGGGAAGGTCATATGCATCGCACCCTCTGCATTGAGCTTTCAGTATGGTCAAATTTTGACCATTTATGAGTAGTTTTCAATGGAGAACTTCTGGGAGATGATGTAATCAATTGACCTTGTTCCTTTAGGCAGTGAAGCAACACTTCTAGGGACTTAAAAACCCTCAGTTTATGGACATTTGTGATTGGGGTTGAAGTTCCCAAAAATGTCTATAACACTTTGAACTCATGTTCCGTGCCTTGTAATGATAAACCATCTGCCTCAGTATGGTTTTGTCTCTGTCGGCCTTCTCCAGCAGTCTCTCAAGGTGGATGTTGATGCGCTCGAGCCAAGACTCTCGGTCATTGTTAATCTCTTGCTCCAAGGGAGTGAGCTCTATCCTCCTATGCTAGGCAGCTTGGCGATTCTCATGGATGCTTTGCAGCTCCATGATCTCATGCTGGTCCTCAAGCTATTTGTTCCTCTCCTCCAAATACCTGATAATTCATTTGTCCCTCTCCAAATTGAGTGACAAGTCTTGGATCTCTGTTTTCTGCTTCTGGATGGTCCTCCTGAGTTTGGCACTCTCCACATCTGCATCATCATCCTGAATGAGGATGAAGTCGGCCTCCTGTTCACCGATGGCCCATCTTCATGCATGGGCCTCTTGCCCTTGTCCTGTACCTGTGTTGCCTATGTCGGAAGCAAGGCCCCTTCCACCCCTGGTGGAGATAACACTGGCTTTGCTGCTGCAAACAAATTCCTACTTCCCCTCTGATAGGTGACGAATACTGGCATAGTAGTGGTCTCATGGCACTCATACCGATGAGAAGGACCACCTATCTCATGTTCCGCCTCTAATAATACCTCTGAAGTGCTGAAGAGGTCATGGGAGATGAAGTCATCCCAAGTAATGCCCTCATAAGAGCAAAGTGATAAACACTGTTAAGTTGCTGCTGAGGGGTCTTATGCTGCATGAAGGTGTTCATCCTCTCTATGTTCCTGCAAATGAAAAATTGGAAGTTCATCATTCGTACCCTGGTAAAGTGCATGAGCAACCTGATGTGATAGGCATATAGACGAGAGAATCTCCCCTCACAGCTAAAGTATTTCATGATCAATTTCATGAGCGGAGCATATTCATCTTTCAAATATCTGAATGGAAAGACTCTTGTGAGCTGCCTCAAGAAACTAGCCTTAATGTAAGGCTCATGATGTTTCCTATCCACCTTCTGTTTCTTGTGCCACTATTCTCTAACATTTGGTATGTCAGTTGCCAATGAGATAGTTTCGGGTGTCAATGTGAAGATGACCCCAGCCAAGATAGACTGACCTCCATGTAGGTGAAGCACAAAAATACGGGCCAACTCATGATGAACTCTAACATTAGCCACCCTTTGACAAAATTCAAAACATGATAGATGCTGGAAACATGACATGGCAAGAGGGCAAGCCTGCAATTCAGTGAGCGTGGTTGGCTCATCCCTGACATGTTTGCCACTTTTGTGATGTCTCTGGGGAGCCTATTCTTCCGAGGATGAATCACTTTGTGTTTCCATCTCATACTCTAATGAATGCTCAGATGCCATGACTACTATGTGTATTGTATATGGACTGCCCTTTGACAATGGTATGAAACTAAGTGTTGTTGTGATATCTGCCACCAATGGGAACAATGAAAAAAGGGAATGTTAGGAGGGGAATAATATGATGGGAATAGGGGTATGGGGAGAAGTTTTGTTTAGGGATATGTAGGAGGGTTTTGGGGATTTGATAAGGTAGAGTTTTGGGTTTTTGATAAGGTAGGGTTTTGGGGTTTACATTGACCAATGAGTGGAGGGATAGGGAATATGGGTTTGGTAGTGTTTTAGGGTAGGGAAAATAGATAAAAATGGGATAAGGGGGAAGGGAACAATGGAAAGGAGTGAAACAATGAGAGGTGAAAGAGGAGCCATGGCATCAATACCATAAATTTGCAACCCTATCAGCCATGGCTTTGATGTTTTCTAGTGGTAAGTTTTATGAGTTTTTGTTACAATTATACATAGCCATGAACCACCATAATATTCACAAAAATTTGATGAGCAAGCACGATGTAGACCCTACCTATCAATTGGACAGGTTCAAAATGATTGATTGCAAGTTTGGCACGATTTCGGGCCTTCACGGGTGTGCGCCGCACAGCAAACCCAGTGCGCCACGCTCTGTGTGTGCGTCGCGCCCGTATAAACTTTGCATTGTGGGCTGGCTCTATGTGCACCACGCTCTTTATATGCGTCGCACCCCTCTGTGTGTGCACCACGCTCTGGAAAACGCCTCCAATCTCACTCCAAATGCATGCTTTGCTCTCTCAATGCTTTGCTATGTTTCTCTATGACCTTGATTTGCACAATGACTTTGATTTTTGTGGAAACTTGTATATAAAGACTTTGAAGTCATGGGTTTATTTTTTTCTTCTCCAAAAACCCACTTTTCTAATGTTCCATTTTTGGCCTTTTTCAGTGAGTTAATGCAACACTGAATTTCACATTTTCCTTTGAATTTTTAGCTTGAATGATGAAATTTTCGGCACTTTTGCAGGGGTTGCATGACAGGGCATTTGGTCACGGAAACCATGATTGTACCTGAAGAAATCAACTGGTGACTGTTTTTAAAATTGTATCACAAATGACACACTATTTGACTTTTCTTCAAAACAGAGTTTTGAAGAACAGTCGAAGTTTGTCCACATGACAAGGAAACTCTTTGAATCATAACTTTGTAAGGGCCTCCCTCTAGCCTGCATGGCTTTATTGGACATGTTTGAGGACCCCATTGAATAATCCCTAGACCTAATGATTGAAAATGACTCTCGTCCATTAAAAAAAAATGAACATTGACTGTCATGGACTTTAGTGAACTTTGACAAGAGACCTAAGCCAGCAGGAGCCAGACATGAGGGGAAATGACTAGCATGACCTTTTCCGTCAGATTATTGGCATGCCCCTAGCAGAATGTAGCTGAGTGAATGGAGGAGGAATCTTAAAAATGAAATGCATAAAGAGTTTTGATCTCTCACGGAGGACTGACAAGACCGACTCTAACAGGTGGGCCGCTAGTTCCTTCAGTCGAAACTGTATTAGTTGTTGTCTTCTGACCAGTTGTCACCTTGGGTGTGCTGAATCCTTGTAGGATCTTAGTATTACTGATGATAGAATCAAATTGTTGCCATTATTTTAACAGTTTGGGATCAACATAAATGTTTGAATCAATGAGTTCACTGCTTTTTCCTTGTTCCTGCTCTTGTTCTGGAAATTTTTCTTTTTCAGGGATCTTCTCCACTACAGGAGTCTTGTTGGCAGCTTTCTGTTTAGTTTGACTTGGTGGTTGAACTGTAGGGGTTGTAGCCAATAGGTCCAAAGGCAGAGTTTGCAACCTCTGGTCTCTAAGCCTATTGAATGTTTCTAGCCCTTCTTCCTCATACCTGATCTTGGCCAATCCTTTAACCTGAATAATGTTTCGGCTAAAAGAAATAAATCATCGAAGTCATCTACTTCATGATCGAATTTGGCAAGTTTAGCTTTAGAGGTGACATTATGGGAAACCTTTCTTGGATTATATTGTATGTTCAGAATGGTAGCAAGATTCAGCATTTGAATCTGCTCTGCCTCTTTCTCTACATGCTTGTAGTCATGTAAGGTGAAAATGCCAAATTGTAGGGGAAATATAGGCCACATCTGTTTCTTGGAATCCCTAAGGGTTCTTGATATACCTTTGACTATTATCTGATAAGCCAATTCCCGTGTTAACAAATTATTGGGAACATATAGGGGGAGAACATGAGGTTTAGTGAGACTGCCAAAAAGCCTCACATAGGTGAATTTCTCCTCACTGAACCAACTACCTACTACTGTCAAGTCAACTGTCGCTTCCTAGGATATCCTAGGGGCCAGCTTATTGAAAATAGAATAATATACAGGTAAAACAAAACCATTGCAAATTATGTACATGTGATTTTTATAGTGTGCCTTCCATAACTGCTTGTGGTAACTATAAATCAGATTTGGATCTTGGGGAGTTCATTTCCATTCGAGTACCAGGAATTCAGAATTGAAACAAATAATATCCAGAATATATGCACTGTAATAGAAAGGGGGAATGATCCAGGAAGTTGTAAATGCATTTCTTCTGTATTCTAATATCTCAATGGCTTGTCTATCAAACAAAATATTTGCCCAATCCATAACATAACCATTGATTGTAGCTTCCATTAAGGGGACCATCTCTATATTGAATTTGGCATAATCATGTAGTCCCCACAGTCTACACATCATCACTCCAGCATAACTATAAGGAGAAGTTAATGAGTTAACAAAGTACTTACCTGATGAATCGTGCTTGTGTTTCTCCAGGAAATACCTCCATTGCTTGATCGGGTTCGACTCCAAGTTGTTCTCCTTTGCAAATGCTTCTAGGAATGCCTTGTTGTATCACTTCTCGGGTGGCGGTAGATGATACATTTGCCTGAGATCTTCATGCTTGAATGAGCTGCATATCCTCCCATCAGTTGTGCACCAAATGACAAGATTTGAAGAGGCATCATGTCCGAATCAGACATCGAAACACGATGGTGATAGTCCTCCCAAGGCCGCTCTTATAAACACATGATCTCTCTAATAACTTCGTCCATAGGTAGGACTTGATTGAGGAGATTGAAAGAAGGAGCAGTTATGGGAAGGGTGGTGGTACCATTGGCCGTGACCAAAGTGACCGGAGATTTGGATGTAAATTGAATGGCTTGGTAGGTCAATTCAGTTGGTGATAGCGGCATTTGTTTTCCGTAGGTGTCAATGTTTGGAGGGGTGAGTAGGATCCAAGAAATGGTTGGTTCGTGAGGAATGGATGAAACCATATTGACCATCTGTGGAACTACGGGTGGCAAAAGAGGGAAACAACCCATAAGGGAAGAGCCCTTCAATAGAGCAATACTGATACTGACGTAAGAGTTAGGTACACCACCCACTAAGGGTATAGAGCCGCTGGGTAATGGGGAATAATCAGGGGTGAAAAAGGACAGCTGGTACACTTTGACTATCTTGCCAACCAATGGAAATAGGATGATGCGAAAGACAATAGAAATAATGGCAGTCATGGCGTAAGTCCAACTGTGACCCAACAATATATTATAGTCAAGCTATCTATCTAGCACTTCGATGTCCACCGTTATCGTTTTCCCATTCAAGGTGATGGGGTAGCTAGCTAAGTAACCTTTTGGGATGAGAGTGTGGTCGTCGAAAGCTTTAAGGGAATTTGATGGCGGGGATAGGGTTGGAGAACCTAAAGCAATCCAACATGAAGCTGACATGATGCAGGTTGAAGCACCTTCGTTAATGACAGTTCTATGTATTCCTTTCCCTTTCGAAAATATTTGCACCTGAAATGCAAGCTGGTGTGAAAGGGGAGCTTTACATTTTTCCATGTCGAAAATTGCAAGCATGGAAACCTAAGGGTTGATACCACCAATTGCCGAAAGTAGAGCTTTCCATTGTGTCGGACAAGTTTGTAATACTTCGAGCACTGACATAGCTGAGGGCGCTTGTGCTAAATCTTCTACAATATTGTAGTTTTGGGTGGCAGGTGCACATGTATTATGCGTTTTGCAAAGAAGTGACCTTTTTGGGGGATGAATCATAAGATCAACAACTGGCCTTTCGATATGAAGATCATTAGGCAGCGGTGGGTTTTGAATTGAGGAGGGTTCCTCTGTATGAGCGACTGGAGCTCCATAAGATTTGGCTATGGTTTATAGATATATTTTTTCAAAGGTGCAAACAATAAATGGTCCTTCACTAGCTAGAGGATGTTGCAAACCGTCATTGCTTCCTTGCGAGGGTTGGTGTTGGTTTGCAATACGTTGTTGTTGCTGCTGAGCAAGGAAAGGATTATTCAAGATAGCAGGGGTCTTGCCAGTGTCCCTCTTGGCAATTAAATCTTTGCATTCCTGAAGACGTGAACAATGATAGGTCATGTAGTCTTCGAAAAATATTTTACAAGGGAATCTGGTGGGTTTATCCTTTTCATCATTAGAGGGCGCAAAAGCCTTCTGCTTTGGGTTGTACTGCTTTATTGACTGCTCTTCTAAAGGAGCAGTATTTTTCTTATTCTTCTTGTTCTTACCACTGGGTTTTTGTGTAGATTGCATAGATTTTATCACGGTCGTAGGTAGAGCAGTTGATTTGGTAGAGGGTTTAACTAACATCTGGGCAATGTGATCGCTAATTTGTTTTACAGCAACCTAAAGGTTATGCCGATAATCCCATCAGTATGCGCTCCAGGTTTCTGAGTAGCGGGATCATTGGAGTTGCAAGGGGCATTTGGAATGACGTCGTATAATGTGCTATACTGCGAATATATCAAATCTAAGTGTTGGGCACAATGAATGGATTGGTCTTTTGTGACCGTACCACCTAAGGTGACATCTTTAGCAATTTGGGGGAGTAGAAACTTGCAGAAGCATTCCACTAATAGATAGTCTAGGAGGGGAGATTTCACTAACCTCCACCTACGTCTCTATTCATGTATATGATCAGAGATGTGGGTGGCAGTTTCTTGATATAATGAAGTGAGGAATTCCATCCCAGTTTCACAGCGGATGGATAGTTGGAAATGCTTTAATAATTCCATCGCTAAAGCGCCAAAGGTATTGACTGATGTGCATGGTAACGCAATGTACCACTTAGCTACATTGTCAGTAAGGGTGAGGGGAAAAAGTCATAGACAGATACTGTAATCCACCATGGAGTTAGAAACACACCATAGATGATAGGTGTTGATGTGTGTACCCAGATCCTCCCATTATTTCCCTTCGAACTTTGGGATGTCTGTCGGTATTTTATGTGGGATTGACGGCCAATGTAAGCTGTGATAGATGGGGTCATTTGTGAGTTTGTACAATTTGGGCATATCAAGCATTGCCAAGAAATTCATGGTTTTTTATGCCCTCGAATCAGACCAAGGCAATGACATATGACTTGAGGATCCTTCCGGTCCTCCCATCGTGTTGTTTCCAATATTATACGCAGGTTGTGTGGTATAGTAAGTACCTTAGGGTATAGTATTTTACTGTGGATTTCCATAGGGGTTTTTAGGCTAGGGGATAGAAGTGCCCCCAGGATAAGGAGTGCCCCCTTGACTCATTTGAGATTGTGAGTAGGGTGCCCCTATGGACTAATTAGGACCTTGTTGAGGGTTCTCGCTCGCCACATAAATAACCATAGGTCCCTGACTAACATAAAGAGGGTTCATGTAAATCAATGACTAACCATGCAGACCTGAAAATGGAGGGGAAACTATTATGCTCCCGGCCAGCATATGTATATGGGAGCTGTGCCCCCAGATACCTAAATCTAGGGGTTAGAACTATACAATGGATGCCAACCACAGAGTTGGTTGAAGGGACCTGTGCTAACCATGCTATATTGAGCGTTATAGGGAGCGCTATATGTAGCACTTTTCCAAAGTCCAGGGGTTGACACAAAAGGGACAAAACCCAGAATGTACAAGGTTCCACTCATGGTGGGTGTCACAATAGGGTTTGAGCCTGGGACAGATGGGACGGAGTTTGCCATCAGAAGTGCGGTTTTGACTATCAACTAGGGAGGTGGTGGTGGACCAAAAGTGTCCACAAAAGCCCACGAACCATTAGTCATCATTGGGATGGGTAGAAATGTTCCAACATAAGACAAAGGAGGTACAAATGCAACGGAACCAAGAGTGATCCCAACGGATTCATGATCAGAGGATTCTATGGAGGAAGAAATCCTTCAGTAAAGAAATACTCCGGTAAGCTTGAATTGTGGGATGTCCAAATTGATTCTATGTTATATCTCAGAGACTGATTTCCTGAATATGGGGAACCCATTCACTAGGGCTTGATGGATCATCCACAATGAGTCAAGGAAGTCCTAACACCTGTCTACATTGACGACGAGGGTCGGATGTAGCCACGGTGGCCGATAAATTTTATCAGTAAATTTTACAGTGATGTTTATTAAAGTCTCGGTGATAGCACTCTGGAACTTAAAAAATAAAAGTACACTAAGGAAATCAATCAACAAGTAGAGGGAAATGACCTTGTCTGATAAGCACCGATCACTGGAGATGAACCAAGTATCACAATGAATAACAAAGAGAGTTTTCCAAATGTACAATTACAATTACTCTTGAGTTTCACCCAAACCTTAGATTAAGGGGCCAAGTACTCTAGTGAAGATGACCACCCTCCCAAAAACCAAAGACTTAGTAGGTTCATCTATGTTAGGTACTAGGGTAGCCTGCCCCAGTCACCTTGTGTTCGTCCCTAAAATTATGGCCACTAAGGATACCTCAAATCACAGACACTTCTGAGGGGGACATAGTCGCAGACAATACACTGTGTGGGAAGGATACCTAAGTCCCCAACTGAGCTCCGATATCCCCAGAGGGATCCTCGATAAACAGAATACCCAAAGGAGATGTAAGAAAAGGTGGGCTACCTTCACTTACAGTTCGATGTTGTCTCATATTTACCTTAGCTTTTACTGAAGTGGTCCCAGATAGTATGAGTGTAGAAGGATTTCTCTCTTTAATGACACTAGTTTCGAGGCATGGTCTTGGGAAGTTAACTCACGCTGCCTATCCCAAGATCCTAGCCTAAACTAATGTGTGTTTACTCTTAAAAGAGTTGTTGATTGATTTTATTAGGTAGATTTTAAATGTACTTCATTAGAGTCTTTGGTAAGGGTGTTGATGTATGAAGTTATATGGGACTCTGACAAATCATGCAAAAACAATGCTTGTAAATTATCACTTTTGATGAATAATCTTCTTCCACAAAGGGAGAGTCATTCATACATCAATATATATACCACGCATCCTATCCATTAAAACACTAGCATAACCAACAGAACTTCAATGCTCACTAACAACTATTAAAACCAAATAATGCAGATCTAACCAACTAAGCAGAAAATAGTAAACTTTTTTGTATTTTTTCTTTAATGAAAACAAAAACTTTAAGTAAAGTTATTTTCTTAAAAAAAAAATTGTTTAGGACATAGATCAATCAAACAAGTGTAGTTGCAAATCCTTGATTAGTCTACAAGCAGATTTCCCAACCCATGAGGTCATAGAGCAAGTTGTTTATCAAGAAATGACTAACTAATGTTATGTACTAGAAGCTATAGAGAGTTAGATTCAGTACTAATGCTCTGTTTGTGAGGACACAATGCTTTATAATGCACTGTTTACACTAGTAATGAGCGTTAGTGAGGAAAAATAATCAAAAGATGGGTTCTGGGGATCAAATCTAGGGTTGAGCACTGAGAGAAGGGTGTTGTATAGTCCTGAGTGGTTAGAAAGGGAATGAAGAAGTACAGGAAGGCCTGGAAGAAAGAGAGATCTAAGAACTTTCTGGGAAAACCGAGAACTAAGTGTAGTCCCCAGCAGAGTCACCAATTCTGCTATAGGGATTAATGCACCAATGTTTGGTGATGTAGAAACCCTCAAGGATCTTCCCTGGATCCTTAGCAGACAGTCAGATTAGCTACAATTATCGCAAAGATATATGCATATCTATGTTTAACAAATGAATATCAAAGCAAGAAGGAATTATTACCTCGAGTCTTAGTGTGGTGTTGCTGGAGAGTGCAATGCAGCTAGGTGGAAGACCCACATATAGCAAAATGAAAACATGCTCCAGATAAAAAACCTACACATAGCAAAGACAAGCATAATATCACAACATAAAACCTTGATAAATAATGCATGAACATATAAAGATATCTAGTTGCATATATCTAAGCCACTCATGCTAATGACATTGAATAAACATACAAACAAGTCATACTATCAACATCTTGGAGTGGACAACACAATTGCACTTCTATATTGATGTAGAAAGAGTGATTACAACCATCAATTACATCAGCTTTCCCTTACCCCTCCAACTCCTCTCTCTCTCACTTCTTAGCCTATTTTGATGCCTTAGTGTGAGACTCTTCTCGACAGTCAAATAGGCAATGTTTTCAAATGGTTCGACCTCTTTCACAATGGCCCTAGCCTTGCATATATAGCATGTGAGGTTAGGGTTGCCAAGGACTTCATGAGTTCCATTAGGAAAAAGCAGTGATGTTTCCATGCCTTTGTGCTCTTTCCCGTTTGCATACTCCATTAGGAATTAGTAATTCCCCCAAATAGGTCAAGTTTTGATGTTTCCCTGCTTTTATGAGCTAACATAGGAGAGAATCTAGGGATATTTTCTCAATCAACATGTTCCCTTTACCCATAGAAATTCATTAGGGTTCACTAACGCTCTTCCCAAGGTAACAAACAAAGTTACTTTGGGAACTAACTCACCCTTAGCCTTGCTAGGAAGCTTTCTAAAGCAGGTTACTAGTGGTTAGGTAGCATTAGGCTGACAATTGGGCCTATGAACTTGGTCAGTCCTTTAGTCATCATGTCTTTCTCCTCTGAGCTGATGAGAAGGTCATTTTCCTGTATAACAGCTATTAGGAATATTTTAGTATATTTTAGACAAGGAAATATTATTTGAAATGATAAAATATATTTATTTAGAAAGTGGTTAAAGTAGTTAACACATAAAACATGATTTATTAATTACTTTATAGGGATAAAGTCAAAACAAATTTGAAATAATTACTAAATAATGGTTTAAAAATTATCTCATGAGAGAAATATGGGATATATATAGAATAATAAATAAATAATAATTTATTTAAATATTCTTGAGTGATTAAGTAAAAAATGGTTATAAATAATCATTAAAATATGATTTAGTAATTATTTCGAGACAATAATAAATAAATAATAATCTATTCAATTATTCTCAAGAGGTTTTTTGGATTTTAATGAGGAATAATTTAGGAAAATGGTTTACTAAATTATTTCCTAAGGTGAAAGTGGGTTTTAATATGTAAAAACCCATCCTACATGGTATATTTTGATAAACCTAGTAAGAAATGGCTAGGTGAGCATTTTTTAGATGATAATAAATGGTGATAACACCATATGCAAGTTTGTCACTGCCAATATATGTCCAACTTCCAAGACCTAAACAGACCATATTTTCCAAGATTTTATAACATACTCATGACCAAGTTTACATCAGTAAACCATTCCCCATGCTATCCAACTAAAGGCCAAAATATCACTATGTTGCATATACAATTGATGTTATAGTCTTAATCAATTTTATAAGCAATTTCTCAACATGTGATTTACAATGGTGGCCATCCCAAAAACACCTAAAAAGGATTCCAACTCTGGATGGACCTTCTTGGGATGCAACTTTTGATGGAGCTCACAACAGGTAGTTCTTTGGTGTCCTTTCTTGTTACAACGGTTGTAATGGTTCTCATTCCTCCAAAGTTTCTTGACCTTATGTCTCCCCTAATGTGGAGAGGGATCCTTATGTCATGTGTCCTACTTGGTTGACATAAACTTCCTTCAATGACTATCTCTGGTGCCATTCTAACACGGAGAGTTTACCTTAGATTTTTCTTCGGAATGCGCACTATTATCAGAAGGTGATGATGTGCTCTCAACATCTTTCACTGCCTCAAACTTGTCACTTGAAGTCTCTCCTATCTCTTCCTTTCAGACATAGCCCGAGCCTGCATATCATGTTGGTTCCACCACTTGCATTGGATTCAAAATGCCTTAGCCATTAACTCCTAGGTCATTGCCTTCATATCCCATGTTCTTCATTATATTTGAACCAATCCATGTATTGTGATTTTTAAATACACCAAAATCATCATCATAATGAGAACATGAAAATGAAGAATGATTGTTTACCTCAGTCACTGATTCTAAAGTGGATGATAATGGCTTCGCTAAGGCTTCATTGCACTTCTACATTTCCGTGGCCTCTTTAATGGCTCATAGCTTAAGATGCAATTTTTTCTTCTCCTCTTCTGCTTCTTTTAATAGTCTCCATAATTCATAATTCTCTACTTGAATGCCTTGGTTGATCTCCTCATTTGAATGATGAGAAGAAGAAGAAGAAGAAGAATATTCACTTGAACATGGATATGAAGGTTCTCCTTCATTTACCGAAGAATTTTCCTCTGCTTTAGCCTTCTTGTTCTTTTCCTTCTTTACCAATATCTTCTCATGATCTGCAAACAATATTTCTACCATGTTTTAAATCCTATAGAAGGCCTTGTAGAGATCTTTTTTATTCTCCATTTCCCTTCCTCATTGTGCATGTCCAATCTTTCGTTATCATTCACACTCACAATTCACATTAGCAAGAATATCACTATGATACCAAAATTGATCCATAACCTATGATTTATCAACATTATCCAAGATATTTTCTTTGAGTGATGTTAGCAAAATTGCATGAAAGAGCGTGTAGAAACCATACATGCAAACACTTAAATAATAAACAACATAAAGGATACCATAAAACAAATTACACACAAGTGTGATGGTAGATTTTGTTGAATGTGGACTATGTCTATGGGCCCTACTTCAATAGTGGGGAGGCAACTTCATGCATCTCATAAAAAGAAAAGAGAGAACATGGAAAAATACATCATTATACCTCCAATCATGGGAGTGACATGAAATTCAACTACTCAAATCACAACAATCATAACAACAACAAGTTCATCTCATCCTCTTGAGAATTTTTATTGTAAACATGACCTATTTCTGATAGGTGCATTTAAATTCATGGCCAACAATTAATGACAAAGACAAATTTCTGCCATGACCCCTGAATTTTGTTACCCATATGCAAAAAACTGACTGCACCATTGCAATCCTTCCGAAAGTTTAGTTAAAATTGGTATAAAGTTAGCCACATTTCGACACTGTCAATTCTGGCCACACTGGGAATATTTTATATTTCTCAATATTCTTCTTAGAACCATGCATCAGGGTTCCACCAAATCATGGTTCCAATGCGCCAAGCTTCTAAAGGACACAAGGTTCTACACTACTCCTAGTTTTGCGACTCCTTGCTCATAGCTCATTGCTTTTCCTTGTTCCTTCTCTGGGTTCCAAACGTGTCATAGCTCTCACTCAACATTCACTTGTTCAATTAGACAAGTACTAAAGGATTATATGTAGTCAATCCAATTAAAATACATGCGAAAGTTTCCCTATGGAAGATTGGTCTCACGACTGTGTACCATAAATTTGCTATCACCGGGGGGTTCAACCCTAAGGGCCAATTATTATGATTTTTAAACAAACATTCGTCCCCTGTGGCTTGCCGCTCTCATAGTCCATGTTGGCCTCTCTCTCCACCCTCCTCTGGTGTGCTATAAGTTCTCGTCGACCTCTACATACCATTCCACGGGATGGGTTCCACCCCCTTGCTTCCCACGATTTTTTATGCTCGTCATTCTTAGCCCGTTATTGACTGGGTTCTGGTGCTAGGGTTTGGTTCCTATGGTTTGGTTTTGATCCATTCTATCTCCATTGAATAGTGAGGGTCTTATATGGAATCCATTTAATAAATGTATTAATACAACCCACCCAACATTTTGACATAACCATTACCATATTTGAGTTGGATTTTAGTTAAGGATTCCATTATATATCGTGTTTATTGCAACCATTTGCCATATTTTTCTACTGACCATTAATATTGTTTCACCAGAACCAACAAAAATATAAATTTGGATAGCATTGACCTTCGACTATAGTTTAAAACCATATAACATATAACAATGCTAACATCACTAATTAACTGTTGGGTTCCAAAATTTTTAATGATTCTGCCAATCACAAAATCGTTGAAATTGGCCACCATTTGCTTTATTGTTTTGAGTTGGCATTTTGTTTAACTTCTCAACAATTGGAATGACACCAAAACAAAATACCTTTTAATGAACGACTGCAAACCATAATCGCTAGATTATATAAGAAATTTAATCATAGGGTAATAAAAATTGTTGAAACATTGATTGGAGTTGGTTGCCATTTGTTGACCATTTGTTTGGGACTGTTCGCATATAACATTCCATTGAAAATTCATAAACAAACTTCCAAAACTGTTATTTTATATTTTTTGGTTGTTGGGTTATATAATTGCATAAACATACACTAAATTATATTAGAACTATGGCTCGGATGACTCCACTACGAATAAAGTGGAACCACTTGCATGTATAATTGTTGCTATTTTGACTATTAAGTTTGTAATTTGAAAACTCATTGTCAAATTTTCCAATTTTCTTTCCAATTTTGTCCATTCTTGGGCTCCCACATGGTACCATCCCATTGGGCCATGTGTCAGCACCTAATTGAACCATTTTAACTTCCACTAAGTTTAGCAGACTCCCACTATATTTGACAACTCCAACAAAATTAGCGACCCACCAAATTTATCTAGAGGTCTTTTAAATCTAGTTTCAATGGGAAGTTTGACTAAAAATTTGGCTTGAAATAACTCCCTCATGCAAAGTCTGAATGAGGTTCCATCTATGTCATTGGAATTAGGACAATGAGATCTTCGATCTAGTTCTAATTTCAGTGAGATCCAAGGACTTTGATTTTTGAGTTTCTCCAGAGCCACTTGCATCATTTCATACACACACACACACACTATCATTCTTGAGCTTGGCACTGATAGAATAATGCCCAATATCCAATTTGTTAATTACATAATAAATAAGACAGATATGTTTCCATCCAATTATACTTTAACCCATTAGGCCTATTCCAACCCCATAATAGTTCAAAGATGTATTGGTCTCTTAGGTTAATAAAAAACATAAACAAGTTGATGAATATATTCAATTAACCAAGAAGCTTACAAAAAGTCAATATTCCTCAAGTGTGCAATAATTCACATTCCATATTAAATCACATACGTAAACGAACACATTAAACCAATACCATTACACATCTTAAGCCAACTCAGTAAACATATTATAATAATTCAGGTGCATGATCTTGATTATCACTAATCTTATAAGTTGGAAAGTATGTAAACTAAGATTAGGACTACAACTCTCCACCAAAACATAGACAAGTTACAACCACGTTTACTTGTACTTTTCAGCTAGAAGTAGATCACATTGATTCAGGTAGAGTGATGTTACATGAATGTTAAACCGATATTGTCAACTGAAACAAGGTATCTTGAGTCTGCCTCACCTCCACCTAGTAGTTATCAAAAGAATTAGATAAAAATAGTAAATCACTTCATTTACATATAGCCATCATCTACTCAAAACATTAAACCAATATCATCATTTGAAACAAGGTGTCTTAAGGTTACACTACCTTCACCCAAAAACTATTCAACGATTTCACATAAGGCATGGAACACTTCCCTTTATATATAGGGAATTAGAATACAACAACCCAACATCTCTGGGGATTTATACAAATAGAGTCTCAATTCATATGTGAAGAGAGAGAGAGAGATATAGTTAATGACAAGGAGGTTTTATCAGTTGTGTTACCTATGAAAAAATAAGAGGGCAAGGCCCTTCTCTAGTAGCTTTTTATTGAATGTTCCACCTATATTCTTATCCCAACCCCATGGAACTACCATTAGGTATTATAATCTCACTAGCACTAGGTGCCTTCACTTCTCAGGATTTATCAAACATGACATTCTCTAGTGGATTTATCAGCCCTATAAGGTGCAACCACCACTTAGTGATTATCAACCAACAAGCCTAATCGGTCTCATAGTTTGACTATCATGTGAGCTAACTCTATTATTATCATCCAATAAGCCTTATGGGTTTATTAGCTAGGTTATCACTAGAGTTATGATCTTTTATTATCATTCATCAAGCCACATGGGTTTCTCAATTGTTCTATCATAATAGCTATGTTTTAGATTATCAGCTAGAGATTCTCATGGGTTTCTTAGTTGTGTTATCACCAGAGATTCTCTCTCCTTGAATTCTCTTAATCCTCATTATTATATCATCTCTGAAAAAATAAGTTCCATTCCCCCTTCTTTGCATGTGTGCATGAATCTTGAATAATCCTCTTTCCCATAGGAGCCTCTCAGCATCCACCTCTCTTAATTTTTTTGTAACTGACCAATCATCCCCATATTTTTATGGTTATGTGCTAGCCCTCCTCGTGGCTAGCACAACCCATACTCCTTTATTAAGCTTTTTTCCTTTTTTTGGTTGTATCTATTTCCCAAAGGTTATGAAGTGAGTGACATTAAGGCTTTACTAAGGTTAAATGAGCTAAAGTTGGATGATAAATATAAGTTTGTCTTTGTAGCCAAGAGATAAACTCAGAAGGATGGGCGAGACTAAAAAGGCCATGGTGAAGAATTGACTTGATGAATAACAATGATACTTGAGATCCAATGAATATTGGAAGTGAACATGATAATATGTCATAGTATTAATTATATAAAACAAAGATGACATTAATAATTGCTTCAACCAATGAAGAGATGCTTAATGTAATAGTTTGTAAGACTACCAAACAATTTGATAATTTAAAGTTTTCATTTTTTTATTTGATTAAATGTTTTTCGATTTATTTTTAATTTATTATGTTTCATATATTTTGTTTTTGGATTTTATAAAGGAAGAAATGTTTTGTGTTTATAGAAGATACATGCACCATATGTGGCAAAAGTTTGGTCATGAACCATGGGCATTGAATGCGAGAGAAAATAAACATTTTGTAACAGCCCCAAGTTATGTTTCCATGTAATAAATGGACATTATAAAAGGAAAAAAATCAAACCAAGTTAATGGGAGAAGAAGGCTAGTATGGATGGATTTTATTCTAGATCTTCTTCTAGGATACATCATTTCCATCAACACCAACAGCATTATAGGAGGAGTGAGAAGGACTATTTTCCAGAGGAATTCAAGAAAGATATGCCTACTTTTGATGGTGATATGACCAAATCAAAGGATGCAGAAGCATGACTTCTTGCAATGACAAAATTATTCAAACTTCATGATTACAAAGAGAATATGAAAGCCAAGATAGTTACCTTTAGTTTCAAGGGAATAGTATACACATGGTGGGAACATGTCAAGCATGTTAGAGGCATTAAGGAAGAGAAACTAAATTTGAGGAATTTGAAAGACTCTTCAGAAAGAAGTACATTCTCGAGAGGTACTATGATGGAAATCACAAGGAATTCTATGAGCTCAAGATGTGTTCCACGTCAAAGGAATAGTATACAACCATATTTCTAGAGCTATTGAGATACGTGCCATATCTCAAGTATGTGAAAGAAAATATCCAAAGGTTCATCAATGGATTTCCATTATCATTCAAATGTCATATTGAGTTTGATGAGCCTTAGTCATTGGAAGATGTCCTCGAAAACTTGAAGAATTGTTATGAACAGTCAAAGCATAAGCCTAGGTTCAAGCGTTACTAGAATGGTAATTAGAAGACTAAAGGAAAATTTCTAAAGAAGGGAGGAAGATGTTAGGATGGAGGTGAGAAGGAAAACATTGGTCCTCATGAGAAGTACAATGAAATTGAGAAAGGACATGGGCCTCAACCTATGGAGAAACAAAATAAAGGTAGTGTCAGAGAACCATTAAAGTGTTGGATTTGTGGTAGATACCATCGCAAGAGATATTGTCCATCATATCAGGATGGAAGGCCTCATTTCTACAATGCTCACGAGTTCTAGATAGTTCCACCTGTAGCTCAGATTATTCCCTAGATTTATGTAGTAGAATAAGATCATGATTTGCAATAGAGTAATAGAGCGAGTTAATGTGTAGTGGAATCACATTAAGCCTTAGGAATCTACATAGGAAATGGCTAATCAAATAAATGAAAAATAACTAGTTTCCAATTACAGTTGAATTCATCAAATGAATTTAAATCCTTTGAGGGGTGTTTAGTTGCATTGAAATGTGCTTGGTATGACATGGAAAGGTAACTAGTATATTGTTGTATTTACTAATGCACTAAAAATTGTGTGTATATGGCAGTGTGGTGTAGGGAATCACAAGGAAAAAGAGACTTACATAAAATCTTGAAGAAGGGTCGAGCTGATATTTTATTTATGAAATCTTGGAAGCAATGGGAAATTATGGGGATTGAGTCATAGTGTTTGTTAAAAGTTTTGTGCTTTCGGTGTTTCATGATTTATTTGTGATTTATTTACAGTTTTGATTACGATTGGTGTATGGCCATGCCACATTTCTATGGTGTTATATTGATATTGGGGTTTCTATTGTTTCTTCATTTTTCTCTTTTTCTTTCCTTTTATGTTTTGAGGTTCTTGGGAATTTATTGAGGAAAAAGGAAAAATAGTGGAACTCAGGGAGAGATGAGTGTAACCCAAAAGCAAATGTAAGACACATGAAGAAAAATGCATGAATAAGGGGTAGTTGAAGGCAAGAATATGACAATCAACTGGGATGGTTTGGTCCATAGGGATAAATGGACAGTGGCAGGACAACCATGAGAAAGGTAACCAAGAAAGGTAAAGTAAATGGGCTTGAGGTAACATATGCCTTGGCTAAGTTGGGAACTGTTGTTCTCAATGTTGTGCATGCTTTGCATGGATAAAGGAAGTTCTCTTAACCTTGACTTTATTAACACTTGTAATTGTATTGTGATCACGATTACACTAATGCATCTATATATATAATATTATATATAATATATATATATATATATATATAAGAGAGAGAGAGGAAGTAGAGAGGAGATGGAGAATATCTAGATAGATAGATAGATATGAATTCCATTGTCTGACAAGGTTGTCAAGGGTCATTCTTGTGGAAGAATGACTATTTTGATTATTTTATGCATGTGAATGACATAAAAGTATTCTTGATTTGATTAGAAATCAAGTGGGAAGGTAGGCCTAGAAGATCTATGCTTTTAGTATCATCTGAATATGATTCCAATGTCGTACCGATGTATATGTTATGGAAAGGAAATGTTGGATGATATATCAGTAAAAGGAGAGCATCATGACCTATAACATGCTAGGACAAACATGGATAATTAAAAACATCATAAGTCGTAGATTTAGATTGTGGATGCACATAATAAGGCATGGGAAAGACACTAGAGGCAAGATTTTCTAGTAGAATAGTGTGGTCTCTGGATTCTATGATTCAATGCATTGAGTCATATGTATATGTGCACATGTTATGTGTATGTGGTATTGTGTGATGTGTATTTTGTATGTGTTGATTTGTAGCATATGTATTCATTGTGTTGTATCATGTGTATATGTAAATGTGTTATGTTTTACATCGTGTGTATGTGTATGTGCTATGTAATTTGGTTAGGGAAAGTAGGTATGGGACTATTTGGGCCATTGTTGTTGATATTGAGGGTGGAGACAGTATAGTCTACGGATTCCCCTATTGTTGATATTGAGGGTGGAGACAGTATAGTCAACGAATTCCCTTGTTATTGATATTGAGAGTGGAGATGATATAGTCTCTAGATTCCCTTATTGTTGATATTGAGGGTGGAGATAGTATGGTCTTTGGATTCCCTTGTTTCTTTGGGCAACTAGTTTTGTGTATGGAAGAAAAGAGAAGGCACTGGATGCTTGTTGGGTTTAGAAACTGATCCAGTGTGTGTATGTGGTTGAAGAGAATAGAAGGCACTGGGTAATTGTTGGGTTTAGCAGTTGATTTAGTGTGCGTATAGAAAGAGTAAAGGCCACATGATGCTTACTGGTAGGAAAACTAAGAGAAGAAAAAAAAATTTAAGATAAATATCAATATTTTATTCATTTTTTATTTTCAAAATTATGAACATAATCTAAGATCCTAATTTATGATTGTTGGGTTTTGAGATAACCGGATGTGGTATTTTTATACATGATGGTTTTATCAAGGAGATAATTTGACTTATTGTGAAAAGGATCAAATAGAAATGCAAACATCACTTCGTTTATGAGTTACCAATGAGGTATGATTTTAATTTATTACAGATCATTTGGTGATTCTAATGGAAATTATGTGCTTGATGCAGGAAAGCATCAAAACTTTCTAGTTTAGGTGAGTGGAACTAGCTGCAAGAGTGTTAGTGGTAGCAGCAAAAGGAATTGGAACATGCAACAATATGTTGGTAAAGGACTTCAAAAGTAGGTCCATTATGGGACACTGCTACCGAATAATATCCATTGAGTTTCATAAGAATGTATGATGGTTTTGAGGCATGGGTATGCCTTGGCTTTGGGACCTTTTGATGTGAGGAAACCTTTCAAAGGAATGGATTTCCTTAGGGACTAGGAAGTGGAGAAGGAGATGTCTAAACTTGGAAAGGTGAGTGATTGCATGGAAGGAGGTTGCCAAATTTCCAAGGAGACTGGGAAGTAGAGAAGGGAGGGTTGGGGAATAAATTTGTATTGGTTATTAGCATTGTTAGTTGGAATCAAAAGCACATTGGGAGTGTGCTTGGAAACATTGAGTCGATAACTATTCACTAAGAGAACAAGTAGCACAAGGATTTTAGCATTGTACATTAGAGTCAGTCAACACTCTAATTAAAATAATGAGTCGAAGTCAGATGGAACACATCTAAAGCATCCAAGGACTACAAAGAGGACCATTGAAACATGGTTTACTTATAACTTAATGTTTATCATATCTTGATTTGTTTGTTGAATAACATGTTCTTAGCTATGTATATGTAATTGTAAATACTACATCAATTTTTGTTTATAAAGCTCCATAAGCAATATCTTTATGATGTTTTCAATATTTTTTCATTATGATTTGTGCTTATAAATCTCCATACATAATATGTTAGTCAGGCTTCAACATTTTTTCTTTGTAAAAAGAGTCATAAGAACGCCGAGGATGGTGTTCCCCCAAGGGGTAGGGGTTTGTAACAACCCCAAGTTATATTTCCATGTAATAATTGGACATTATAAAAGGAAAATAATAAAACGAAGGTCATGGGACATGTATTCCAAGTTGAATTAGGGGAAAAGCATTACATTGGGAGCTACTTGTGGTTCATTATTTATTGGCTATGGAAATTGGCATTGGAATTCGCAAAAGACAAATTGAAATAAATGGAAATTAATTGATTAAATAAAGGAAAGTAAGATAAAAGAAGATCAAGAGACAAGAATATGCATGCAAGTTAAATTGAAGGAAAAGGGAAAAGAAAAGAAAAGAAATAGGAGAACATTCTAGCATTCTCACTAGGACTTGGAGAAGAAGAGGAAGAAGAGGGAAGAGAGCACTAAAGAAAGGGGAGACAACACTTGGATAGAAATGGACACAAGGAATACACATGCAAGAAATAAAGGACAAGCAAGGAAAAGGAAGGGAATGCAATAAGAAGATTGGACAGAAGTAAGAAAGGGAAGAAATCAAGCAAAGAAAGAGCGGTCAACAAGAGGCTTTTACAGGTAATTGGTTGCATGTATGATTTTATTGTTGGGATTTGAATGCATGGTTCATCCATTTAGTTAATTGGTTATTTCTTTTTCATTCATGTGGATTTTTGCCTAGACTGACCATGATCTACAACCTTTCCTACGTCGTTTCCTGGATAGCCATGATGTATTGGGTTTCCTATTTGGTTGAGCTTTGGAATGCCAATATATTATGGATCTTGGTTGAGGTGGTGTTAGGAAAATCCCAAGGGTTGGAAATGGATATAGTTTCCTCTAGGAATCCCTTAACAGGTGGTTAGACATAGGAAACTTCCTCTTGTTATGGTGAAGAAATTCTAAGGTATCCATGCTTATGTTGGTTTTGGTGATCTTTGGACCAGTTCAGGTGAGATCATTATGACTTGAGGGTGTAGGTATTTTAACATCTAGAGTCCCTATTTTTTTATGCGTTGGTTTATCCCATGTGATCCCACTTTCAGACTTGGAATATGGTATGAGGATAATTGGGCCAAAATAAAGATTTGGTTTAGTCCCAATCTACGGTCGTGTGGTATGTGGAAGTCCCTATCTGGGCTGGAATTATGCATATGTTATTATGTGTTATTATTTAATTAGATCAATGAGCACAAGTTCCAGTTTAATGTGTGATTTTGTGACTAGTTTGTCATGGTTTCATTCTAGATAAAAGTTGGTTACATGCATGGTATATTTTCTATTATACGTTGTGCTCTTATTAATGATATTGCTCATGGTTTGAAAATTTAATGGATAGTTTATATGAATGAATGAGCTAATATGAGTTTGATATAGATAATATGAGAGGGTGGTGAGCCTTCTTAGTGATTATCTTATTAAACCAATGAAACAATGAACAAATATTGTTCATGACCTACAACTACTATGTTTACAAAGTGTTTGTATAAATGAGTATCATGTATTTGACAAAAATGAGGAGGAACATGGCCAATAATAGAGAATGAAGACTCCTACAAGTGAATGAGAGAGTTATGGAAGGTTTTGAGCAAATATGGGCACTTGGCCTATAGGTAAGCCCTAAAAATTTGGAACAGGGCTTTTGGCCACACTCTCTTATCTGAAAAAACTAGATTTTATTCATGTGGAGGATGGATTATGCATGAAGCTAAAATACTCTAGCCATAGTCACAGGTTTGCATGCATGCAAATACATAGTAAAGTTAGAGTGAAAGTGGTCCATCTTAGGGAAAAGTTCACTAGTGAAAATTATCTGACAATTTGGTGATCATGTGTCTCGAAGTGATGTCGTAAGATAAGGACGGTGGAAACAATTTAGATAAGTGCATCTTGGAAGTTTGATCATGCATAGTAACTCTTAGCTTATGTTTACCTTGATGAGTTTGTAAAAGTGAGTAAATGTGGGGTGGGGTGTCACACATTTACTAAGGGTGCACTTGAGGTGTGTATATTTGTAAAAGGTAAATGGTGAAGGATTGATTATGGATGGAGATTTCACATGGGAATGTGGTGAAATAGAAATTTCACCATCTCGGCTATGAAGTAGACCATCAAATAAAATTGTAACCACTCAATAATTCAATGGTCAAAGGCTAACAAACAATAATAACAACAAGTTAGGCTCATTGATGCAACCATAGGCTATGAGAACTCCAAATGTATGTAAAAAATTGACATGGGTGCTAATGATAAAAATATGATAAACAAGGGAAACCCTCATGAATAATAGGACTATCATATAATAAGAGGGAAAATAAATCTTAGAGAAGTGAAGTCATTCATCAAAATAAGGTGAAACCCATGGAAAATTAAAAGGTAGAAAAATGTTAAAATTATATGGAAACAAGCTATCAAGTATTAAGACTAAAAAGATGTGAATATGAATGGATGAATAAATTAATAATGTAGATAATTATTAGCATGGGTTCTAGAACATGAATATAAAAAAATATTATTACTTGGTTTCATTGTGTAAAACCCTTAGCTAGAAAGTAGTGAGGACATTACTTTTCAAATGGAGAACTATGTTATGATCCCGTGATGAGAATATATGGATTTGATTGCATATGTGATGGAGATGAATGTATATGTAGTTGGGTTCATTTTAATTTGAGGCCCACTTGTGCAATGGTGAGAGTATGTCTATATAAGGGTCAATATAATCATTAAGGAGCCTTATAAGATTTAGATATATAGAAGTATTTTGGTTACTTGATGAAATTTCTCCCATTATATAAATACTTATTGTATGGCTCATATCTAATATTTCTTTAGGGGTATTGTTCCCCAATTCATGTTTGTTGCATATTGTATGAATTATAGTTTATCATGCTATTTAAGGAATATATGCACAACAAGTTACCAACCCCACATAAGTCAAATTCCAAAAATTATGGTCACCAAATGGAAGCCATCACCCTTCTTAAATAAGTTAGAGCTAATTAAGCTTAGGTCATTAGGTGAAGTCTGATAATAAACTACCATCAAAGTCGCCCTTAGGAAGAGAAACCCTAAAAAGGAATTTTACTCAATTTTAATTATATAAATTCACATTAAACAACTATATAAAGGTATCCTAAGGTCAATTGAAATGGTTTTTAACAAAGTGTCATATTTGCTTAGAATGCATTTTCCCCATTCACGAAATAATCTAAAAAAAAGGCTAATTCTAACATATAACTAGTTTTAATGTGGATTTTGATAATATATCTTGTAATTATCATTTTGTAACCATCATGCCACATGTGCCTAGCAAACTCTTATGACTTACTCTATCATCATCAAACCTTAATAACTATGTTCATCCTAATACATTCAATACCACGTCATAATATAATTCATGTGTGTCAAGGTCATAATAATCATAAACAAATATCGAACATAGTTAATGTATGATAGCTACATCACAATCATAAATTAATGTGAAAGTTAACGAGGATAGTATAAAACTAGCTTCAAGTCACAAATTCTACACATATGAGTCTAATCATAAACAAGGTGTTCAAGTCAAAGGTTATCACACAACCTCATCTGTTATGCCTAGTAGGGGTGTTAGATTTCCATTTTAGTGATGTGGGTTATTCACATTGTATTCATGCAACAATTCATAAATCTCAAGCATAGCTCTAGTGTCTGATCATTGAGATCATAAGTATTATTAATGATTTCATAATTTAAATTTTAGTATTCCAATTGAAATGGTAGTTGTATATTTTTTTTGATTGATAAGTGGGTGAATCCTAAAAATCATGCTTACCCTGTGGTTGAGAGGCCATGACTCAGGGGCATCTAAGTCATCAAAGTCACCCGGGGATCGCACCCAGCATGAGCCGCACCAGCGGAAACCATGCTGGATTTTTGGTATCGGTGAGACTAGAACCGATGACCTTTGCTTACGGAGCGCCTTAACAGCCCGCTCCTTCACCGACTATTCTAAATATCTTTGATAAAAATGGTAGTTGTATCTTGTTTTATTAATAAATTTTTAATTAATATGAATACTATGTTTACTAAAATTTATACAAAAAATATGGGTTGTAACAATGCGACTACTACACACATAGATTTCAAAATAGAGTTTATTTTACCTAAAGCAACAATTTAAAAGTTTTATATTATCTTCAACAATTTTTTTCAAGGTTATAACACATCACAAAATCCATAATTGGGTTGATTGGGCAAAACATAGTACAAAATAGTTATGCAATGATAATAACAATAACTAGCCAATGTGAGGTTCATCCTTGGGAAATATCATCACTCAACCTTCAAAAGTATGCTTAGATAAAAAAACATGATGATAGGCTCATATGGCTGCATTTAGTTGTGTAGGATTAATATTGGGATTCTCCACTTGGAAGATGAAAGGGGGCACTATAGGGAATTTGTTATCACTATATTAGGGACAGGAAATAAAACAAATACAATAGTATTGATGCTCCTAAACAAAACAATATTCATAATGTTGTGGTTGAGATGACTAGTGATACTAGGCATATTTGACAGTGATATTATTTGGAGCCTCCCTTCCCATGTTGAGTGGAGTTGTCTCCTTGTTTCAATAAAATTTGTAGATGTTTGATAGTTATATATTCACGTATTACATTAAGTATATGTGGGTTGACATTGAACACAAATGTCAATTTTCATAGTTTTGAAATGGATTTGATTGCGGAGTCACTTTATTGGTTCCATCGTAAAAGGAAGTTTGTTGAGACTTGAAGTATGTACAACAAGAAATGATTTGTGGACATATTTTTAGGTTCCTACAATATAATCACATAGGTGAATTGGTTGGAAGCAAATAGAAACAACATAGTTTACCATGGGAATCTTCTACAAAGTATAATGATGAAGGTTCCATAGTGACAATTAGTGGAAGAGGTAGAGTAGTGTCATTACATTTCCTCCCACTTATGTAAGTTAAAAAACATCTTAGAAAGGTCCACTGTATATTTTTCATCAAGGTAGGTAGTGAGAGAGATAATCATTCATTGAATTAGTACATGGTATTGGCTAAAGTTTTGGATGTGTTTCTAAAAAAATTCTTGGTTTTCTACCCAAAAGTTAGATACATTTCTCCATGAATTTAAAACCTAGAACATATCCCACTTCTAAGGATTCTCATTAAATGACCACATTAGATTTATATGATTTAATGGATAAAACTTATTAACCTAAAGATGATATGGACAAATATATCTGCATAAAAAGTATTCATTATATTTCGAAAAAAAACATATTTTCACAATATTATACATTAACTATCATAGTAAAACATTAAAAATATTTAAGTTTTATGAAAAATCGCTAACTTTTCTAATTAAGTCAGGGGTGTCAGAATATTTTCCAATATAGATATTCAATTAGGTAAACTAATAGAAAATTACAAAAGGAAATTCCCAACCCATTTTGAAAATTATATATTTAATAGAAAATAAGTGGGACACTAATGATGAGCGAGACACATTTTATGAAAAAAAGATTACCTAATAACCATTTATAGTAATGTTATAACACCAATGATGTTTTTTTTTAAGGTAGACGAAAAAAAATATTCTAAAATAAGAAAACAAATCTGTGCTCACATTCCTTTAATGATATCCTAACATATTCTAAAAACATTAAAAACACATAAATGTAATATTATATTTTATAATTTAGTAATTATATTATTTTATGTAAAGTATGATTCACATAAATACGACTCACATTAAGTTCCATATCAAATTATCAAAAGGAGACTTATCCTACTACACATATTGTGAAAAATTTATAATTATCTTAAAACTAACAACTATCATTAAATGGAGAGGGATAAAAATCACTATCATTAAAGATAGAGGGATAAATATTTTAAAAGTAACAACTATCATTAAAGATTTTATCATCACTTTGTAGTGGAGGGATAAAAATTTCATATGAATAAATCAATGCAGAGAGTACCTTGTGACAAGTGCTCCCATGTGTACCAACCAAGTATTGAGAAGGTTCCTTTCATCCATTAAAACATGACATGAAACCCACCTTGGAAGATTGTGCAAAAGATAAAGGCAACATGATTTTTGGAAAATGAGTGAGAGTACATAAAATACCTTTCAATACAAACTTTGGAAATTTTGAAGAATTTTGGAAACTAATCATGTCCTCATAAATTAAATATGAAACTTAAATCTTAAAGTTGGATCGAAAAGGTACCGTTGTAGATTGGTCAAAACATTATTGACCAATAAAATATTTCGATGTGGAATTTTTGGACCCCAATATGTTTGTGTACTTTGATCATCTATAGATTTGAGCAAAGCATCCCATGTATTTTCGAGTGGACTTAAATCAATGGATGGAGATCATTCCTCGATTGCTTTTTATTTTAATAATTATGATGTTAAATCGTAATTGCTTTCTACATGTAAATTGTTTGTAAATGATTAAATTTCACATGAATATGGAATATAAAATTTGGAGATTGGTTATATATATATAAAAATATAAATAAAGGAGAGGGAATTTTTTTTTTAATATGAGATTTATATATAAATGGTTAAGAGTTAAATAAATATGAATTTTATAAATACTGATAATGAATTTCTTTTTAAAATACTAAATGTTAATTGATGGTTTAGTATATTACTTTTATATGGAGATTAAAGTTAATAGATAAATTTGAATTTACAAAAAAATTAATAATAATAACAAAAAATTGATGATATAAATGTGGATGAATTATTTTTTTATATAAAAGTTAAATTGTAATTAAGTTTCAGTATGAAAACATTATATAGGAGGTTAAAGTGTAGATTTTGTTTTCTTTTTTTTTTTCTTTTTCTTCCCTTTTTTTAGCTTTTGCAACCATTAGATGAGAAATTGTGTTTCTGGTGGATACAAGTTACTAGTTAAAACCACTTTTTGGATCAAACTGGAGTATGACTTAATGTCTTCCTTGAAAGAAAGGAAACTGCTTGACCCAAGATGGATAACTACCTACTAGGAGTGGAAATCTGCCCCATTAGGAATCACTAATTGGTTAATTTAGGTCATTAATTTTTGTCTATACACATGGATGTTGCTACATACCTACATCTTAAAATTGTATCAATAAATACTAGGTTAAAAACCTAAGTCTTGTAAGTTTTTTCTCGCTAACAAGAGAATAATCAATAGATAGTAGGTTAAAAACCTAAGTGTTACAGGTCATTTTGTCTCATTCAATGAAATGGCCTCAAACCCAGATCAATCATCATCCATTCACACTTTGCAATCATCCTCTACAAAGACAAAAGCATATTTGTTCCAAAAGTTCCAAGAATCCTGGATTACTTGGCTAAAAACCCCATTTTTATGGATCAACACACTTTCCTTTAATGCAACCCATGCTGGCACATTTTACACGCATGCAAACTACACTGGTCAGCACAGGTTTCTTTCTCAATAACTGTGATGATAGTGGGAAAAGAGTAAAAAAAAAAATTAGTTTTGAAGTTTCTCTTTCTAGAAGCTCCGAAGGTGGTTTTAACTATTTACTATTGGACCAGATCTCGAACTCCTAATATTGAGGTCTTATCTCTTATATCCTAGAACTTACCTGTCCGTTATGTGGATCTAAGCCCTATAATGATAAATCCCAAACTACCTCATTTACCCTATAAATTCATTGTCTCCCATAGAGTTTGGGCTGGCTTTTCGAGACTCTTAGTTATGTCCTTATGTTACTCATTTGTGCCTAGAGGTCCATAACCCATCCATGTGATTAAGGTGTGATTGAAGGCTTGTTGTTATGGCAAAGGAAGGAAAAGATAATTGTGACAGATCTACAAGGGTTGCAATCTTCTCCTACACTTATTAAGACAAACATGTCTTGTTTTCCTATACATTATGTCTCATTTATGCATATGCAAAACAATCAATCCTCGACTTCTTGTTTAGATTTGTTAGTATATGTTATTTTTATGTTTTGGTTCTCTTTCTTTTTTTCGATGTTTCGCAGGTTTCACTTTCAGTAATTGGAGTTGGAGCTAGAGCTTACAAGTAAGGAGAAGAGGAGAGCTTATATTGGATCTCAAATGTATTTCTTCCATATTTCAAACATCTGTAAGGAAAACATAGCCATTTCGTCTTAGTTGTTTCTAGATCAAGCCACTAGATCTAGGGGGATAGCTTATGTCCGCATAATGAATTTATCTATCAAACACTAAATATTGTAAGTTTTTCCTTGCTAAAAAGAGAATAGTGACAAGTAATAAATGTGTATTAATGAGCATTGCAAATTAAGAACCATAAAAACTATTAAAGAATTATAAAAGTATTAAAAACATTTTCTTACTTAAAAAAAAATCACGCTACAGTTAATAAAAAATTAAATTAAAAACCAACTAAATTGTCAATAAAAAAGGGGGGATCTTATTAACATTCACTAGGTAACTTTTTCGAGCCAAGGCTTTCACATTTTTGTGCAAAGAGGTTCTCTATAGCCTAATAAGTAGAATATGTTGTAGCAAATTGTTACCAAATAAATATATATATAATATAACAATAAAAAGTAAAAAGTAATATAATAAATAAAATGGTTCATTTCATGTTTAATTGCACATTCGGGCACAATTGTAGGTTACACCATATAAATTTAGTAAATCAATCAATAATTTAAAACTGTCAATAAATTATGAAGGGTACAATGGAAGGATAGTTTCTTAAATTTCGGCTTTCTAGGATGGATAAAGATGTGTAATTCTTTCACTATTTTGGAAATTTTTCAGTTTGAAACCTTCTCGTAAAATTATCTCTAATATATTATATATATTTATATATATAGAGGGAGAGAGAGAGAGATATTTTAATTACTTTTAGTATGAGGGAGTCATGTAATTAATTCCATATTTAATTTGGAATTGATATGTGGCATTTACAATATATTGATTTGAAAAAAAATAATTGGGTCATAAATAAAATATTTCAATATGCATGTGAAGTAAAATATCTCTCTATATATAGAGAGAGATATTTCTTGCATTGATAAAGTTAGGGATATTAACCCCTACTTGTCTTTTTCTTATTAAATGATATTCCTCGTCGTATAATGTGAGTTGTTTACTTATATCATTTGGGAAGTTGTTAGATCTAGTTGGTTGCACAATATCTTCTCCAACTAATTGGCTCTATGATTAGTATGTGGTTGAGATATGCTCTATCTTAAGACCAAGTTTGTTGTATAATACACATTATTATATGATGATAATTAAAATTATGCTTAATAATTTGTGTCTGTTACAATTTTATTTTGGCATAACGACTAGTCTAGGCTTAACTCCTTCATAGGAGGGTCTAGGAAAATGTTAGAGATCCTTGAGTTCTATTCATGTCTAAATATTTAGGATTATATTGTAGCGCCTACAACCACCCTCCAAAAATTTTCCTATGCTTCATTTCTGAGCCTCCCTTTTAAATCACAGCAGCTCATCGCGCACTGAAGAAGGTACTGTCTAACCTGCAAGCTAATCTCTTGACTTGGCTTTCATCCAGTTCTAGGATTTCCTTAGAGAAATTCGTAATCCTTGAGGGAAACCAACCTTTCTCTCAGGAATTGCATAGTCCAAACTAACAGTGAGCCTTCAGCTCCAAAATTGCACATAGCTAGTTGAGAGCTAGCCTTTAGCTAGGAAATTGCGTAGAGCATGAGAGGAAGCCCAAATCCACTAGGCCCAAAAATTGCGTAGAATATTGTTGCTCAGAAGATGCTCAGTGCATGAGCCAATGAGTTGCCTAGTCCTTCGAGGAATTGATCAATCTCTTCAGGCAATGCATGGCAACTTTTCCTGAAAAAGGGAAAAAGAAAAGAGAGAAAGGCATCCCTAGAAAATAAGGATATATTTTAAATAGCCCAAAGGAGGCACTTGAGTTATTTTGGAAACTTCTGCCAAGTGTCGCTTTTTCCCTTATTTTTGGCCTTCGTGTCATAAAACTTAAATTGACCAAATATATTTTATTGATGATGCCAAAGCTCATTTTCACATTCTATCTTGGAGCTCTAGGATACTCGAGGAGATCAAGGAACCTTTGGTTTCATCTTTGTCTCTTTTCCGAGTAAGTTTTTCTTTTCTAGTGTTTTGTCACTTTTTCTATCGATTTTCCTTGTTTAGCTTGTGAGAGTGTTGTCTCACTTGTTTTGTTGAACCACTGCTTGCATTTTAACTTGTTTTAGATTGTAGAAGTGTTGTTTCAAGTTTTTCATTAGTTTTCCCTAGTGCTACATGCATTACCCCATTTTTTCACTAACAGTTGTCATTGGGATGAATCTCTCCACATGCTTCATTTTCCTTCAGTTTTATTGATTCTTGCACTTGTTTCACTTGCACACATCATCACTCAATCAAATATGCTCTCAACATCGCACTGTCCTTCAGATATTCTTGATTTCACACTCCCCATGGGAAGATCTAGGCTCCCCTTTCCCAGATCTCACTTTCCCTCCCATGCACTTTGCATTATGGGAGCTCAAGGCCTCTGCCTTGGATTTTGGAACTGCGCAGATAATTTTTGTTTCCGTCAATTTCTAGCTTTGGTTTAATTTGTTTCTCTAGATTAGCATTTGAATTATGTTGGTTGTAATAGATTAAATTTCTAATTCAACAAGGTGTGGTTTAATTTAGTATTGATATAAGTCGTGTGATTAGTATAATTATTTTCTTGACATTTACTTTCTTCATTTTAAATTAGTATTATTATTCAAGTCTTACATCTTCTTTCTTGTCGAATGAGCTTGATAGTGTAGAACCCAATCATGTAGAACCAATGTTAGCTATTGGTAGCTTCCTACATATATTTTGCAGAATGCCTTGAAATAAAAGGGTGCTCCTTAGGTTGATAATTAATGTCTATGTGATTAGTTGTTTTTTATTAAGTAATTAATTTCCCCAACATTTTGGCATCGTTGCTCGAGAGATAGTCAAATATAAATACCACAATAATATTTGGTTGTAGATGCATTCCTGACTTTGAGAGGGTTGGATATTAAAGATGGAAGGTAAGAACCTACACACACACCATATTTAACTTGTGGTGAGTTCTACCCTTTGTAGGTAGTTTCATGTCATATAGCATGCACTGATAGAAAGTAGGAAATTTTAGAGGTAGAATTTTGAAAAGGAAAAAAAATGTTATGATTTCAATCAAGTGGTGATGTAAGCACCACCCATTTCACCAACCAATTGGTAGGAAAATTCGAAGGAGGAGCCTTGGATCAGCACATGAAGAACACCTTCTACTTTGGAAAGAAATGGAACACATTGCTACTTTTGAATTCCCCATGAGAGATCTAGGAGGAGTGACACAAATGCACATAATTCCCTCATCTGATCTACCAAATTTTCATAAATCAACATTCATAAAACTTTGTTTGTCCGAATTTTCACTAGCATATTTGACCCATCAATTTTTTTCCTTCAAAACCTATTTCTATTGGAGATATATATATGAAACTAACTTAATCTCCAATTTGAATCAGTTCAATCTGTCATGAAATGAAAATGTTATGCTTAAAATATCAAATGTTGGTCTAAGCTAGGAAATCAAAAATGACTCTATTATGTAGGTTGTTCTAAGTGACACATCATCTCATGGAATTTTTAAAACCTATTTCTATTGGATAAGTCCTTCTAAAATCACATTCATTTCGCTTTGTAATCACTCAAATCATATGAAAAACAAAGAATTTATGATTAAAACACTACTAGTTAGTATGGTTGGCCACCGCTCTCCCGTAGGTAATAAATTAATTTCACTCTATTATTTCTTCTGTAGATATGTTTAATAGAATAAATAATTAAATTTTTTCATATTTCTTGGATTAAGAGAACCCGTACACCTCTCTTATTCCATGATTCCATGATTTCATGTTTTATTGTAGGTAGATGCTCATTTTTTGCAGGTCTCGAGAGAATAAAGGAGGTCCATTTATAAACAAGTGATTATTGAAGGAAATGTTAATGAAATAAGGCCAGTTTATCTAGGAATCTATTAATAAATTTAATATCATATGATGTTGAGTCTTTCTAGGTGCCACGATCAAAAAATATTTTGGATCACAAGAGCTTGCTGCCAAATTGTTCCTACTATTTAACACCCACATGAAGAAAACATTGTGAAGACTTTTTTTATTACTTGATGTATTCATAACAAAAGAAATGAAGAATTGATTTGAAGATCCAAGTCATTACTACCAAAGTGTTCCATTCATTCATTCACCATTGATAGATTTTTGTTCCCTTACGAAACAACAGTGTTGTAACCAAATCACAAATGTTGTAACTTAAGTTATTTATTTATTTATTGTTTTTCAATAAAGTGTTGTTTGTTTTCTAATTTATCATATGTTTTTATTTTTCAGGTGTTTTTTCCTTCAAAGTGATGAATATTGTTCCTTCATTAAAACAAATGAAGGAAATTCTTAAGTTTCATGATGTTGCTCCACATCTGTCCATTTTTCCCCCAATGTTATCAAGTATATGGTTGCCTCATATCTAATATTAAACACTCTTATGGTAAGCCTTGTTAGGAATAATTTACTCTTAATTCCTCATTATTTTACAAAGTGACTATGAATATTGGATGATTAATCCTTTTCCATGTCACCTTGCTAGGATCGTCCATTGAGATAGTTTTTGGGAGGGATTTCCATGGTCATGCTTAGTACTTCATGTCCACAAGCTTCAAATGGTATGGGTTGTTTTGATGTTGTAACATTCAACAATGGTACTATTGGATAAATAAATATCAAATCATAATTGTTGTTACGTTAGCTACCATTGTTGTTTCCCCAGTCACAATTGTTGTTTCTAGAGTCATAGTTGTTGTTCCCTCAGTCACAACTATTGTTTCCTGACTCACAATTATTTTTCCCTCAGTCACAACTATTGTTTACTTACAGTTGGTGTTCCCTTAGTCACAACTGTTATTTCCTGAATCATACTTGTTGTTCTTCCAATCACAATTGTTGTTTCCTAACTCATAGTTCTTGTTCCCTTAGTTGCAACTGTTGTTTCCGAAGTCACAATTGTTACTCCCTCAGTTACAACTATTATTTACTAGGTCACAACTATTGTTCCCTATATTACAGTTGTTCTTACCTAATTAATGGTTTATGTTACCTAAGTCACAGCCATTGTTACCTCAGCCACAACTATTGTTATTAACCCATTTTCCCGCTTTTGATTCAACACGTGTAGGCATTTCTGATTTTTTCTCCTTCGCAAATGGAAAATACTTTTAATGTTCTAGGTCCTCTTTGAAATAATGATTAGGTAGTCAATTTATCTTTGTTTATATATAAACATAATCTTATTTCTAAGGAATAATTATGAAAATATGATTTCATCATGTCAATTTTAAATTTTCTTACAAGTCCCTCATCTTGAAAAGTTTATGATGATTACCACAAAATTGTATTTAAATGTTTTCGTCACTACCTAACGAACTATTCCTCAACCCCAATTTTAACAAAGAAAAATATATTTATCAACAATCATTTTAGGGTTATTTTGATAAGCAAGACTACGCAAGTTAAAAATAGCTACTACAAAACATTTTACACCATCCCTAGCTCTTAAGGAGTTGACCTGCCGCCCCATCTATTAAGTAATATTTTTTTGAGTAATAATAGCCATAGTAGAATTTTAAACAAAAATAGTCAATTAGAGGATAGGAGGTCTCATCACGAGCTGACCTACCATGATCATGGGTCTTAAGGAAGTGACATTACCACTATTGGTCACCAAACCAGGGTAATGGCCTTTGGTTGTAAAACTGAAGGACAAGAGGTCTCATCATGAGTTAGCTTGTTCACTCTCGTTAGACTCCGTGAATGGAATTGTTGTTAACTAGTTACCAAGATAGAACAATGAGCTTCAATAGACATCGAAGTAAATTTAAATTCTCTTGTAACTATGTATTTATTTCTAATAGATGGCACACTGGCATCTCAATGGGTTAAAAAGGCATCCCTGTTGAGGCTATGGATGCTTGCTGGCAACAGTCGCCATGCCTATGGTATAGAAGTTAATTCAATACTATGATATACTTGGTTACCTTGTTTTCTCAAAACTAATTGCCAACAAATCTCACTGTTGCATATATAAGCTTTGCTAGAACTCATGGTTCATGGGGTAATATTTAATATGTTCTCAGATGATGATGGTTATGGTTTATATCTATTAATGAGTTCTAAATATTCATTTACATGTTAAGGATGAAACTTTTAGGATATTTGAGATTTGACATTTTGTACCATCTAATATATCATTCCTTTATTCTACATGTTTCATATCTTTAACCAAATATAGTTTCTTTACCCAATCAATCATCATTTATTTGTAGCTTATCAACACTACTATTATTCTGGGTTCGAATAAAGAGGCATAATTCTGATTGTGAATGCTAGGTAACTGGTCAAATCTTGAGAAACAAACACTGATATAAATAATTCTCACAATTTTTGTGCCCATATAAACCAAAGATTATGGGTACAGGGACTGCATATTTTTCTCATCATTTTTACCCTCTTTTATATTCCCTTTTTATCCATTATTATCCCATGACATTCATAACATGATTATGTCACTTTTATATATAATGAGGTAATTGAGGTAATGAATCACTGATTGAGGCTACCCATGAGTTGTGCTATAGAAACCTTGATGGCAAGACAACTAATCAGTTTGGGGGAAGGAAACCTTAATACACTTTATGCTTACTTTCTTTCAGCTTGCATGGCTTCCACCTTTTGCATCACTTCTAATATCAACTCAGTCTACATCAACTTCAACAAATATCGATCCATCCATGTCATTAGACATTTTTACGGAGGTAAAACTTAAGGTAAAATAACATAAGTTTTTTTATTGATTAATAGTTTAGGATAATGTCATGAAAAACCACTGAGCATTATTTACTCATATTTTCAAATCATTAGTTCCACTTCTTCACCACTTCCCATTAAAAAAAAAAAAGACACAAAAGATTTTCATTTGGGGGAGTTTAATTTTCATTAATTTATTTTAACCATGTCATTAATACTCTTTATCATCCATCGATATCCTTATTCATTCTCAAAACCTCCCTTATTCCATGTTGTTTTACACCAAGTAGATATTTCAACAATGATTGTAGCAACAACCTCAAATTGTTTTCTAGTGTAGCATGAGGGCATGCTACATTTCTAGTTTGGGGGAGATGAGTTTCTATGCATGATGGATGTTTTCCCTTTCCTTCCTCATCTAAGGCATACAATTTCATTTTTATATATTGAAAAAATTGATTATGGTATATTCTTAAAACTATGAACTCGATTCTTGTGATTTTTGGACAGCAAAGTGGGATCGTTAAAATACACAAACCTAGAAACTTTCAAGCTAAACTAGTTTATAAATTTGTAAAAATCAACCACTATCACCTACATCCATTTTACGAATATCTTGAGATATGTTTACTAGATTGCTCTGATTTTCAAAGTGGAAAATCATTAATATAGTATAAATATTCTTGCAAAAATTCAACAAAAATCTGGTTTTTAGCTTTTGATAAAATGGTTAATGAAGTTTGATGTTACTCGTATCATATTGCACTGCAACTTCATACACACATTATTCAAAGTTAATGTGGAAATTGTTATAGCTTCACCAATGTTTCTAGAATTGAATAACCATTTTTTTGAAGAAGCCTTCGGGGAAGAAGTTTTTTTTTCTAACAATATGTTGAGTTGGGGTGAGTGTCTCGGTTATTTAATCACAAATTGGTTGGTACAGAGACATTGGGTTGTATGAGGACATGCAACATGTTCAGTTTGGGGGAGATTTTCGGCCACTAAATTTTCATTATTATTACCATTTATTAACATATATTTCATTAATTCCTACCATTCCTTATCACATCATTTATCATAATTTATCATATAATTCCATTTGATAATAATTCATGCTCTTGTGGATTAATGATGTTTATTCTCCTTTATTTTTAATAAATTGAAGATTATTATGCATGATTTTTCCAATGATGGTTCATTAATGAATTTTTTAAGGAATCACTTACAATTTTAGCCTCCAAGATCTCTTTGAGATTTCAAATTTCATGTTCAGTTCATAATCAAATATTTCAACTCAAAAATTCGCTTGGATAAAAAGTGATAGTTTTGCATTGGACATTTTGGGAGATTGAAGATGAATCTTGAAAATAAGGACACAGGTTTTGTGCAAAACAGACCAAATACATTTTCCATTAAGCAGTGTTCCAAAATTTGGCCTAGATTGAGAGAAACACAAGGTTTATCAAAGGTAATTTTCATAGTTTTTCTGTTGTGGTCGTTTTCCAAATTCCCTCAATTGCAATTCCAGATTCGATTTACTTCCAATTGAATGTTGATGGGAAGATATTTCAAATCTCATCTTTCTTATTGAGATTCTGTAATGAATCTAAATTGTAAGTGAAATAATTTTGTAATCAATTTATTGTAAATTTCCGTTTGATGTTTGTGTCTTTAAAATACAAAAATCAGAGAGAAAAGGGAGATAACACATATAGAGAAGATCAAATATTGAAGGATCAAATCCTTACATTGTAATCATTCTTGAGTTTCATTAGTACAAAGTTTATAAGCATGGTTTGGATTGTTCAATTTATTATATGAGTTTGTTTCTTTGACAAACGATTCCCGTTGGTTGGGCCAACCTTCCGTTGAGGTATTATGATGTAATTTGTTAGGATATTCCGGCACGTAGGAAATAATTTAGTCTAACTTGGTCTAGTGTATATTTAAATGAAGTATGTTTCTTTAGTATGTACATTTTGTAACATACAATCCAATGGTCACGATATGTTCTAGACATGAAGTGATCCAATGGTTCATTCTCTCCTAAGTATTACCAACACTTGATCCATGACTTTAACACCATATTGGTCCATGATCTCTATTTAAAGAGAATGGAGGGTCATTTGTTAGGTGACCATTCATGAGACAAGCTTATGTAAATTTTATATCTTTTACATTAATAAATTGCATGAAGTAGTCGCATTAGCTCAAGCAGTGGATTGTTTCCCTCTTTGAGGGTTTTAACATTGTCAAGAATACTGGTGTACTAATCTATGATTTGTTTGTGAACGATGTCATTTGGTGTTCTATCTAAGGAATTTACCCTATAAATTTCTACATTGTATAAGAGCTATTCAAGGGCCACATATGTTGGTGATACAAATCTGAATCCGTACAACTGCATCTGATTATCGTTTCCTATATCTACTAATCTTGACCACTTTTAGGTCGAGAGGACTACCATATTGTGTTAGGAGCATCTGTTCCAGTGAGGAACCCATTTTGTTTCATGCGAAAAGGTTTCTAGTAGCCCTCGCTATGTCATTTTTAAGATCTAGAGGTATATAGTCTTTGTTTGCAATTATAGTTATTTATCTCTCCGTTTATTTTGATTTATAGTCCTCTATAACTTTTTATTACCGAATTTGTACCTTTCATTTATGTGTATGCTCTTTGCCCTGCAACTTTGTGCGATATGGGAAAACCAAAAACAAAAAAGAAGGATTTTTCTCATGTGTATTCTCTTTTCCACTGTGCCTTAGTGTGATCTCACAAAATCAAAAACATTGAAAAAAATATTTAGTTTCTGGTCAAATCTCTTTAAGGTGTAAGGCTTGGATTAATTTGCTTGTTCGTTTTGGGTTGTGTGGTTTTTTTTTTTTTCTTTGTAGGAAAAAAGGGGTTTTCCAAGTAAGAAAACACCCCAAAGCTTTAGATATATAAAAAAAGCCCTTCCTCGTTTCCAAAAATAACTAACCTTTCAAACTAGCTCACTTGGTCCAAAGTTACTTTATGAGAATAGAGGTCTTGGGTTCAAGTCTTTCTTTTTGTCGAGTTACTTTTTCAAAAAGCACATGTAACTTATGTTTTAAAGTTACTTTATGTAAAAGTGTTCTCACCCATTATAAAAAGTGAGTCACTTATAATTCTAAAGTCACTTTATCTTTTATTTAAGTTACAATTTAGTGGATATTTCATAAAGTACCATCGTAAAAGTGACTTTCACTTATTTATAAAAGTGGATCACATGAAGTAATTTTTTTTTAAAAGTGAGCTAATTAGATTAAGTTTGGAAAGGGTAGGGGAAGGGGGTATATAACATTATCATTCACTTCCCAACATTCACATAGCTCGTTGGCATCTTCAACAACTTTTCTTCAAAAATCCATAACTTCTTCATCTGGAAGCCATTTTCAGAGTTGTGTTTTTAATCGGCCTAATTTTTTTAGATATTTCCATTGGAACCCTTACTTTTAGCATCTACACCTTCAGTTTCTTTTAAAATGGAAATTTCATGCCTAGTTATTCTTGATAGCACCAACTACTTCCAATGACTATCCTACATTGTGGATTTTCTTAGAAGTGAAGGTCTTTATAGAATAGTTCCAGGCTAAGAGTCTAAACCTAAAGATGAAGATAAGCAAGCCAAATGGGAGAATAACTAATATAAAGCATGTGGGTTGATAGGGATGTCTATTCTCCAGACCTTAGATTCCATATCACAGAAATTGATACCCTCAATGAAGCAATGAAACAACTCAATAAAGTTTTGGAATTAGAAATGAAATTAGAGCCCATCAACTCGAAAATGAGTTGTTTATGTTGGACCCCAATAATTTTTCTTCCATTAAAGATTTTTTTTCCAAGTTCAAGAACCTTATACTTATTTTGGAATATGTTGAGGTTAAGAAAATAGATGGTAACCTTATCTATTCCATTCTTACTAGGTTGGGACCAGCCTACTCTATGTTTGTTTCCACCTTCCATTCTATGATAGAAGTCTTTATTTCTCGAGGACAACACTACAAGTCCCCCTCTTTTGATGCGTTTTGTGATTCTTTAATAAGAGCCAGAAAAAATCTTACATCTTGGCCTTCTTAATACTAGAAACTCCTCTAAGAAAGCCTTAGCATCCTGGCAACAACCAAGTTCAAAGAATTCTAAGAAGCATAATCCTAAAAAGAATGGTCCTAAACCAAACAAGGGTCCTAATAAATTTCAGTCTCACAATGAAAAATCAACTCAAAAAAATGATAAGGAAACTAAAAACAAAGGTAATAAGACTAATAGACATTGCAACTTTTGCAATTGTGTTGGCCACTTAGAATCCATATTCTTTAAGAAGATAGAAGCCTTGGAAGCAGAAATGAAGAAGCCAAACATCCATTGGGAGCACTCTTCAACTTGAACTTCATCTTTTGGAATAACACTTTCTGCATGTAGTTGTCATGCATCTCGATCTGGTTATGCACTAAATGTATCTTCTTCTTCTCATTCTCGTGAGTGGCTCATTGATTCTGGAGCTTCTTATCACATGGCCAAAAAGAAAGCCATGTTTTATTCTTTAAATGATTGTAAAACCAAAAATATATATGTCGGTGATGACAGGTCTTCCTTTGATATCTTGTAGAGATGGTGTTTTTTTCTAGATGTGCACTCAGAAAACATCGTCGGGATAGTTTTGAAAAATGTGCCTCTTGGCATGTCTCAACCCCTTCACAACTTGTGCAGAGTGATTCATGTGGTCCACTTCCAGTTATTTCATTCTTTGGCTACAAGTATTTCTTAACTTTCATTGATGCTTTCTCTAAATGCACTTGGGTATACTTCTTAAAACTCAAGAGTGAAGTCTTTAACATGTTCTTGGCCTTTAAGGCCTTTGTTGAGAAACAATCTGAACATTGAATTCTTAAGCTAAGATCTGATAATGGCAGGGAATATGTTAACAACAAATTCATGAACTTTTTCACTGAGCATGGAATTCAATTGCAACATATTGTTGCATATACTCCACAGTAAAATGGTGTAGCTGAAAGGAAGAATCGCACCTTAAATAAAATGGCTAATTGTATGCTTCAATCTAAAGGACTTAGTCTTAATTTCTGGGCAGAAACAATCAACTGTGAAAATTCCATAGTAAATCACACTCTTACTAAGGTTTTAAAGAATATCACTCCAGAAGAAGTATGGAGATCAATTAAACCATATGTAAGTCACTTTTTTGTTTTTGGAAGTGAATCATTGGCCCCTATTCCAAATGAGAAACATAAAGCCTTAGAACCTAAGAGTGAAAATTTATTTTTTGGTGGATATTCTGAATATGTCAAAGGATATAGAATTATTCAACCTAAATCCAAAAATGTTATCATTAGAAGAGATGTGAAGTTTTTTGAAAATATATTGGCCTACGAGCCTAGTTCAGCAGATGTGCCACCTCTCTCTGTCCCTTCTACTTCTGAAAACTTTTCTTCTTCAGATGACGATAGTGAAGTTGAAAATCCTCCCCCACCTTCTCAAGATCCTCCTTCAACTACTCAACTTATGAAATGGGTTCATGCTACTCGGGATGAAGCAGGTGCTCTTGTAGGTGATCCTACATGTCAGCATCATACACATTCTCAATTGACAGAGCCTCTTATTTACTGGCTTAAGATTGAATGAATTATGACCTGACACCTTTGCAGAGGCTTCAGGCCATCTAGATTGGGGCACAACTATGAATGAATAATATCGTTCATTATTGGAAAATGATACATGGGAACTTCTTCCTCTTCCAAAGGGATGAAAACTTGTTAGATACAAATGGGTTTACATAACCAAGTTTGGACCAAATGGAAAGGTTAATAAACGTAAAGCTTGTCTTGTTGCTAAGGGATTTTCACAAGTTGAAGGCATTGACTATACTAAAACCTTCTCCCCTATTGCCAAAATGAAATTTATCTGCCTTGTTCTTTCCCTTGTTGCCTCTTTCAAATGGGAAGTCCATCAGATGGATGTTAAATATGCCTTCTTGCATGGGGACTTGCATGAAGAAATCTATATGGAAAAACCTCTTGGATTTATAAAAGCATACTCTAGCCTTGAATGCCAGCTTAATAAATCCCTTTATGGTCTCAAGCAAGCCCCCCAGGCTTGGTATGCCAAAATGGATAGATTTCTTTTAGATACTGGCTTTTCTAGGTGTGATTCTAACAATATTGTCTACACCAAGAAACTGGGTAAGTCTCTTATCATTCTTGTTATTTATGTTGATGATCTTATCCTTACTGGTTGTGATCCCAACCTTACAAACCATGTGAATTCCAGCCTTTAAAAGAATTTTTAAATGATATACTTAGGGCACTTGCATTATTTCTTGGTCTTCAAGTCTTGCAATCCAAAGAAGGTGTTTCCCTTTCCCAGTCCGAGTATGCCTGTGATATTCTATGTCACTTTCACTTGGAAGACTGTAAGCTAGCCCCTTCTCCCTTCCAATCTAGATCCAAACTTTCAATCACTTGTACTTCCCCTTAAGTTGATGCTCCCTTATACCGTCAACTTGTCGAAAAAATTTTGTATCTGAGCCATACCCATCCTAACCTTTCCTTTGTTGTTGGCCTTGTTTCTCATTTTATGAAAAACCCACATGAAATTCATTGGAAAGAAGCTAAAATAATACTTCATTATGTTTGAGGTATAGTTCAGTTTGGAATTCGTTACAGTGCAGAAGCATCTCCTTTGTTGCTTGGTTTCATTATTTCTGATTGGGCTAGTGACCCTCATTATTAGAAGTTTACTACAAGTTACGTCTTCACTCTTGTTTTTGGAGCTATTACATGGGCTTGCAAGAAAAAAATTGCAATTTCTCTTTCTTTAGTAGAATCAGAGTATCATGGCACTATTAGAGTTAGTAAGGAAGTCTTGTGGCTTCATCATATCCTGTCAGAGTTTGGTTTTCAGTGGCAGCACCCGACTACACTTTGGTGTGATAATCAAAGTACCATTCAACTACGCAAAGATCTAGTCCAACATCAGCGTAGAAAACAAATTTACCTACACATTCACTTCATCAGAAAGCTCATTCATGACCATGTTCTTGAAGTGCACTATTGTTCAGCCAATGATCAAGTTGAGACATCTTTACAAAGGCTTTCACAAAGGTGAAGTTTACTAAACTTTAATTTAGGGCTGGAGTTCAGGAAGTTTTCACTAAGGGGGGATAGGCTCTAATGCCTCCTTCCTTCTCCTATTGTGTCGTATTTGTACATCCTTCAATCCTGTCCCAAGTTGTTCTTATGGGGGGATGTTAGGATATTCCGACACATAGGAAATAATTAAGTATAACTTGGCCTAGTGTATAGTTAGGCAAAGTGTGTTTCTCTAGTATGTACTTTTCCTTCCTCAGTATTACTGACAGTTGATCAGTGGCTTAACACCTGATTGGTCTATGATCTCTATTTAAAGAGAATGGAGGGTCTTTTGTTAGGTGACCATTCATGAGAGAACCTTATGTAAATTTTCTTTCTTTAATAAATTTCCTGAAGTGGCCAAGTTGGCTGAGGCCATGGACTGTTTCCCTCTTTCAGGGTTTTAAGCACGTCAATAATACTGGTGTACTGATCTATGATCCATTTGTGAGCAATGTCCTTTGTTGTTCTATCTAATGAACTTACCCTGTAAATTCCTACATAATTATTAGTAGATTAGTTACATTTTTGTTGTTTTGGTGTGGTTACTCTGTACTTCTTATAGAATTTATGTGTTGCTTCCTCATTTACTATTCTTGAAGCATTGCATTTGTTGGTCCCTTTGTTAAATCGCTTTTGTTACTTTGTCATTATTTGCATTCTTGTTCCCTTAGAACATAATTGTTGTTTCTTGCAATTTCTAGATTTCATTTAATTGCTGCTCTAGAATAGCATTTGAATTATGTTGGGTGCAATAGGTTAAATTTCTAATTTAGCAAGGTGTGTTTTAATTTAGTATTGATTCAATTCGTGTAATTAGTATAATTATTTTTTTGTCATTAAATTTATACTTTTTAAATTAGCATTGTTATTCAACTCTTACATTTTATTTCTTATGGAATGAGCTTGATAGCATAGAACCGAATCATGCAGAACTAGTGTTAGTTTTTGGCAGCTACCTAAATATATTTTGTAGACTACCTTGAAATACAAATATGCTCCTCAGGTTGATAATTAATGTCTAGGTGATTAGTTGTTTTTTATTAAGCAAATAATTTCCCCAACATAGTTCCAGGAGGCAGCCAGTCACCTCTATGAGCCAGAATTGCATAATCTATCCCAGATGAGCCTGTTTGTTGTTTGATATTGTCTTGAAGTTGCTTTTGGTTTTAATATAACATTTTCATGGCATGAGCATCCTCTCTATCTCCATTTACAACAATGGTTGAGCATTTCTCTAACAGTTATAGTTAACATGGCCTCCAAGGGAGTTGCATCAAAGGAAATTGTTGAGAGCAGTACTATGGAAGAAGTTGAGAAAATGTTAGTTAATCTACCCATTTATGCAGACACTTAAGCTCTTCATTGATAAGGGTGCAAAGTCAACATGGTAGAAAATCAAGGATACTTTTGCATAGGAATTCAAGGATTACTTAGAGTACTGGTAGGTTTATATCAGTATCTAGCGGTCAAGATTATACAAGGTTCCATGCAGGTACCCTGCCTTCCCATGTGCAAACATTATCAGCTGGATTATCTCACACATACATCGAAAGACTATGAAATTGAGAATTTCTAGCTAGATAGATCTTTACACATGCAGGGTAGATAAATTTCATCATATGTATTATTTACCATTGCCAACGAGGCAAATGGACACACTTTTTTATGCCACCTATAGCTAGGTAAACATGAGAGATATAATCGAGCACTGGGTGAAAGTGCCATCAAAGGTAAGACAAACACCCAATCATGTTTACAAGACAAAGACTCTGAGGAATGCTTACTGGTTCTTGATCATATTTATATTTTGAATATACGGTCAAGAGAGCACAAAGACCTTTCCTGAAGGTTAGGTATTTGTATTGGACCAGTTGGTAAGTGATGGAAGGCCATTCAATTAGTCAAAATTGTTGGCTCATCGATTAAAAATCCATGTGACTAATTCCCGAAATCCTCCCAAGGATGAGCAAGAAAGATTCTACATGCATGCATATGTAGTAGATGAAATTTGTTTCCAACAACTATTTCCGGGCATGAGCTGGACATGAACACTAAAAGAGACTATCATCAACATTTATTACAAGTTTCTTTCCTATCGCAGCTATAGAGGAGTAATGGAAATGCCGACTAACCATTTCAACATCCCATTGTATAAGCTTACCTTTGAGTAGGATCCACCTTGCATGTCCCGAGAAGCAATGGAGGCAATACTTAACATCGCAGATTGGTATGCCTCACCCAGTGGAATCTTCATCAGAGTGTTTGGCAGAGATAAGCCTCTATATGTTCTATCGAGGTATGCCACAGACAAGTTGGTCATGCAAGAGGTCTTATATCACCTCTCTAGAGGGTTATCAGTAGGATTGCATAGGAAGAAGAAGGCATCATAGCCTACTTTTCCTTTCCAGATCGGGTTATATGAGATTAACATATTAAAATATGTAGATGTTGAAGCTAAGGAGATATTGAAGTTCAAGTTCGACACCAAGGACTTTAATTTCTATGATCCCCATGATATTTGCAAGAACCACTATGCGAAGTTGTACTATGCATGGATCCACAAGAAATTTCACTCGCATGACGAGGACCCTTGGATGTATTGTTACAATGACTCCAACCTCGATGAACCAATTAGTATAGCCACAACTTGGAAGGCTTCTCTGTAGATAGTAGTAGCACAAGAAGCAGCAACAGTAGCAACAATAAGTAAAAATCCAGCGCAAGACAAGAGGAAGATTTCAGAGAACCCAGAGGCAGAGAAAAGCTACAATATTAAAGCAGATCCTATCACTAAGAAATCAACATTGGTAGGGGAGCTAAAGAGGGAGCAACAAATAAAGAGGGCAAAGTGAAGGAAGAGAGAAAAGAAAATGCTACAGGAAGTGGAAATAAAGTTGTAGGAAATGGAGAAGGAGTTGAAGGAAGACAAAGAGTTGAGAAGGAGAGAAAGGGAAGAGAAGAAGAAGTAGGTGGAAGAAGAAAGGCATGGCATGATGACAAAGAAAATAATACCCATATAGGTTGAGAAGTCAGAAAAACTGGCAGATGAAAAGAGGATGAATAGATGCAGGATTGGGAGCTTGCTCACTCGATTGAGCAACTAATAGAAGTGACAAACATGGAGTTGGGACAGGAGACACAAAATGAAGACACTGAACTGATGCTGAGAGCACTCGAGGTCACCTCTCAGTCTCTACCACCTCTAGTGTCAGAGCCAATCCTGAGTGAGTAAGGAGAGGTTGTTCTCCTTTATGATGATCAGGTTGTGGATGTGTACAATCTATCCTTTGGTGAGTTACAAAAGAAGATTGTATGTCCATGGAGGAACCACTTTTTGGGTGATCACATATCACCTGTATTCATGAAGGAAAGGGTGATAGTGTATGATATTAGAAAGAATCTAGCTACCCTTGTTGATGCCACCTCGGTTTATGCAGGAGAAATGATGCAAGGCGAACCTGCCATTACCAAGATCTTCCTACTGACTTCCAATTACCAAAGCAAACAATCATTCTAGCTGTGCTCGGCTCAATATTATTGCATAAATCCGCAACACATATTCAACAAAACTGCCATTCTATGGATATCCATGACTAGACACTACCTAACTGCACTCTATATGGTTGATCTCGATGTAAATTATACGCACTGCAACTATCCTGAATCTAATCAACAGAGCATGCGGCAATTATAGCCATAACCGGCCCTGGAGCTTAATTCCTGTACACGCCAACACTTTTACAAAATTATAGTCCACGGTTAATGAGTTCACGGTATTTCAATTCAGCCCACTAATACAGTTCTACTGTTCATTCAATAAGAGAAAATAAAACCGTGATTTTCCCAATTCATAGCCCTAACCAAGACTAACATAGTTTTTATTGCATGTCCATTACCTCAGTCTCGCCCATACACAGTACGCATCATATTAATTTAACGCGTTGTCTTAAATTCTCGCAGTTTATTTCTGGAAAGTTGTTCAACACCTGACGAATCCAATCCAGATCTCCTGCTAGCATATCCACGCATGCACACTGGCTTTTACAGGCTTTATTTCTTAACTCATTATCACTCGAATTACTCTGCCATTTATGGTTCGTGAGGAAACGCTCTTGCAAGAGAAATATGTAAGATCAGGCAAGAGATTCCAGTGCTATCGATGTGTGTGCCACCGTCGCCACAGGTAAGAACACATAGTTTATATATGTCGATAGACGGTGAATTCGGACTAGGGCGGTATTAATATATCTGGTTATATATATCAATCACAAACAATGGTGCATGTCTAAGATTCAACTTATACTCCACTGTCACCCACAAACTGAACCACATGAGGATGCCAAACCTTTTGTAGCAGTGTCAATTCATTCATACATACGCACAGCGTTGCTAACACAGAAACCCATGATTCAAACCCACGTATACAGCAGTTTGATGATTCTTCTAGTCTGGAAATCGCGCCCACGCTTGCCAGGGTAATTAACATACAGTTATATATATTACACATCAATTGCATCATGCAAGGCTGCGGAAATCTCAAATATTTTTACAGTTATTTCAATTACCCATTCAAATAACTCCCACACACATCATACATACTCAAGGAGTAGACATAGACTTGACTTAGACTTTCGCATTACACGGGCTGAGATAGACATATATCAAATGCAATTCAACGCAGTCCATTATTGATTACATGTATTTACACTAACAGAAATCCATGGAACTCTTACAAATACCGAGAGGAATTTTCATTCGTAATGCTTCTGGCACGCCTCCCCTCTCTGATGAGAGCTTTAGCTACCTCATTCTTTTATAATGATAATAGATATGCTTTACATAATGATGGAACCATAAAAACTTCTACATCCAATGCATTCACCTAAAAAACATTTTGAGGCTTTATTTCGTTTTTTTTTCCTGTTCTAAAAACAAGAAAAGCCTCCTTATCCTTTAATGACCCACATTCACTGCTTTTATGCCTAAAAGCACTCCTTATTTCCTAGTTTTTCATTTATTTATTTTGGAAACATCACACTGACTTGTAACTTAGGAAAATAATTCTAGAATCCTTGACCCCTATGACTATTATTTACAATAATTGCTCTTGGGCTGAATGCTCCCACATCAGACTCCCAAGGTAGAAAAATTTCATGATCTCCTGATCATGTGGTTTGTGGTCGTGATCTTCCTGGATCCCATACTTTGTTTTGCAACCGTCCAAATGCTTTATTCTTTTGTTGCCACTGCATTTCTATTGTCCTTTCCTCCATATTCTTCTTTCTGTCAATCAGGTTCAAGTTCTGATCGATCTTGCTTGCTGCCATTTTGATTGTTGCATCATCAACTGCCATATTTCTTCAATTTCTATTTCCAGCTTACTGCTGTTGTTCTCAGTTTCTGTTAATTCAGTTGCTACCATAGGTGTTGTTGCTGCTGCCGCCATAGATGTTGCTACCTCCCAAGCTTCCTGTCCCTCTGCAACATACTTTGGCTCATCACCTGTAACCACAATCAAATTGTTAGCATTAAAATCACAAGACCCACTGGTCTTATTTGTCGATTCAGTCACCAAATTCTTTTTCTGCAGCTCCAAGTCTTTTTCAGGCTCAAAAAATTTTCACTGGCTTTCTCCTCAGCTTTCTCTGGCAATATTTCAGCATGTTGATTTGTATTCATCATGAGACTGTCAGCTAGTCTCGCCTTCTTACCATCTTTTGCTTCATGACTGTCCTTCATGAAAACTTCCCTGTCTTTTTTCCTCAGCAAATTAACCTGTGCATGAGTTCTCTGTCTCTCAAGTTCTCTTCTCTGAAGATCTAGTTTCCTGTACAATTCAATAACTTCATTAGGAGTAGATTTTGGAAACTTCACATAACCTTTTGTACCTTCAACAAATTTTGACCAATCTTTAGCTGGTCCTTCTTTCTCTGTATCAACATCCTGATTAGGTTCCTTCTTCATGACAATATCAGCCAATTGTCTTTCACCTGCAAACATACACAAATTGTCAGATTTAAAACCATGTGCCCCTTTGTCCTTACTTGAAGTTTCAGTCTTCAAGTCTTCATCTTCACTATCTTCCAGAAATTCTCCTTGTTCCATTCCAACTTCCTCTTGACTCATCTTCTTGACATTTACCTTGGCATCCTCTTTCTTATGTCCTCTACTGTGGCTTTTTCCTGAACCTCTGCTATGACTATTAGTAGTCAGCTCCTTTGCAACAAGCCTCTGCAACAGCTAGTCCTCCTGGCTGCAATCTTACCTCACTAAGCTCTCCTCACTTAGTCTTTTGGTAAGCACGGGTCCTCCGTCTGGAACCTCTTCTTGAGCAAAACCTTTGCTCCTTCTAGGCTTCTACAATCTCCCACGCTCTCCTGAGAACACTTCAGTTGTTCTCTCTATCCAATTCCTTATTGGATTCTTCAGGTTCACTGCCACTTCTCTGCACCCATAAACTTCAGTTCATAAACTTCAAATCAAAAAAATCATCTCACCTTTCAAGATCCTGTTAATATTGTCTTCTTTCACTGCTGCAATCTTCTTCACTTGTGTATGCTTGCACATCAAATTTAAAACTCTGATCTTTATTTCAACTATTCACCACACTTCAAAAAAACACACTTCAGTTATCAACAGTACAAAAAAACAAACTTCTTCAAGAAAACAATCCCGCTCTGATACCACTTGATGCAGGGCGAACCTGCCATTACCAGGATCTTCCTACTGACTTCCAATTACCAAAGCAAACAATCATTCTAGCTGTGCTCGGCTCAATATTATTGCATAAATCCGCAACACATATTCAACAAAACTGCCATTCTATGGATATCCACGACCAGAAACTACCTAACTGCACTTTATATGGTTGATGTCGATGTAAATTATATGCACTGCAACTGTCCTGAATCTAATCGAAAGAGCATGCGGCAATTATAACCATAACCGGCCCTAGAGCTTAATTCCTGTACACACCAACACTTTTACAAAATTATAGTCCACGGTTAATGAGTTCACGGTATTTCAATTCAACCCACTAATACAGTTCTACTGTTCATTCAATAAGAGAAAAGAAAACCGCGATTTTGCCAATTCATAGCCCTAACCAAGACTAACATAGTTTTTATTGCATGTCCATTACCTCAGTCTCGCCCATACACAGTACGCATCATATTAATTTAACGCGCTATCTTAAATTCTCACAGTTTATTTCCGGAAAGCTGTTCAACACCTGATGAATCCAATCCAGATCTCCAGCTGGCATGCACACGCATGCACACTAACTTTTACAGGCTTTATTTCTTATCTCATTATCACTCGAATTACTCTGCCATTTATGGTTCATGAGGAAATGCTCTTGCAAGAGAAATATGTAAGATCAGGCAAGAGATTCCAGTGCTGTCGATGTGTGCGCCACTGTCGCCACAGGTAAGAACACACAGTTTATATATACCGACAGACGGTGAATTCGGGCTAGGGCGGTATTAATATATCTGGTTATATATATCAATCACAAACAACGGTGCATGTCTGAGGTTCAACTTATACTCCGTTTTCACCCACAAACTGAACCACATGAGGATGTCGAACCTATTGTAGCAGTGTCAATTCATTCATACATACGCACAGCGTTGCTAACACAGAAACCCACGATTCAAACCCACGCATACCACAGTTTGATGATTCTTCTAGTCTGGAAATCGCGCCCACGCTTTCTAGTGTAATTAACATACAGTTATATATATTACACATCAATTGCATCATGTAAGGCTGTGAAAATCACAAATCCTTTTACAGTAATTTCAATTACCCATTCAAATAACTCCCACACACATCATACATACTCAAGGAGCAGACATAGACTTGACTTATACTTTTGCATTACATGGGCTGAGATAGACATATATTAAATGCAATTCAACGCAGTCCATTATTGATTACATTTATTTATACTAACAGAAATCCATGGAACTCTTACAAATACTGAGAGGAATTTTCATTCGTAATGCTTTTGGCACGCCTCCCCTCTCTGATGAGAGCTTGATCTGCCTCATTCTTTTATAATGATAATAGATATGATTTACATAATGATGGAACCATAAAAACTTCTATATGCAATGCATTCGCCTAAAAAACATTTTGAGGCTTTATTTCATTTTTTTTTCCTGTTCTAAAAACAAGAAAAGCCTCCTTATCCTTTAATGACCCACATTCACTACTTTTATGCCTAAAAGCACTCCTTATTTCCTATTTTTTCATTTATTTATTTTGGAAACATCACACTGACTTGTAACTTAGGAAAATAATTCTAGAATCCTTGACCCCCTATGACTATTATTTACAATAATTGCTCTTGGGCTGAATGCTCCCGCATCAAGATACAAGCTCAAACGTCAAGTTCTTGTTGGATGAGAATGAACAAATGGAAAAGAGCTTACAGGCTTCCAGGAAAGAGGCAAAATAACTTAGAGAGTAGAGTGCAGTTTCCACAATGACACAGATGATGAAAGTGATACTTGTTGAAGTATCAACATTTGTGACTACCATGCGGAAACTCTATGTCAAATTTGTCACTGTGCATAAAGAAGTTTTCCATGTGCATGGATTACAACAGTGGAGTAAGGAGTTTTTTCAAACTCTCTGGAACATACATGTTCCCATCACCCATGTGGAAGAGTGGACAATGTGCTACAAAGGGGCCCCGCTACACTTGCCAAAGAAGATGAATCCATAGGAAACGCTGGAGAAAGAAAAGGTTTAGATGTTGATCTAGAACTATGTGTAGCTCACCCCGTTCATCAGTAACATACATGCCTCATATGCATGGTTGTATAAGAGTTTGGATTTTACGGTGAGAATGCAAAATATCCTTTCAATTAGTTCCTTCACCGAGGTTAGACCCAAGAACCAAGTCTAGCTAGAGATCGACAAGTACATGGAGTAGATAATACAAGAGGCCAAAGCACACATAAGATGTTGAAGTGCATTGGTGGTCCAGTCATGGTAAACACTATGTTGCACATGCTTTTGGATGAGTTGGATACATGTTAGAAGACCATATACCTAGAAGCTATGGAGGCAAGAGTTGTTATAGGCATATTTGAGCACTACAATCCCAATCACATATGTCCATAAACCAAGGGCTTCTAGGTCCCTAAAAGTGTTGATTCATACCCTAAAGGAGCAAGGTCAGCTGATTACATCATCTCCCAAAAGTTCTCCCTGAAAAACTTCTCAGAACTGGTCAAAATAGGACCATACAGACTGCTCAGTGCTAAGGGTGCGATGCATCTCACCTGCCACATGAAAAAATTGCAATGCATATTGGAAAGCCCTTCTGTAGGATGCGATGAGCAAGAGTAGACAAATGGCAAAGGCAGTTGGCTAGGTGGAAACCTAGAGAATCTTCCAGAAACTGTCCATTCGCCTAGGGATGAGTAAGAGATCATGAAATCTCCAAGTGGAACAAAGAACTATCAGAGAGATGAAACTAATCAAAATCCCAGAAGCTGACTCACCCACCTACAAACATCTATATATGGATCCCTCATCCTAGAGATCCAGAGGTTGGAATTTTGTATTTTGTAAGGAAGTGTTATTGGTTTCTCTGTGCAACATTGTATTGTTGGGTGATCTAAGATTTTCATGAGGTGAAGAGGGCTTTCATGCTGGGAGGATGGCGCTGGGTCAGACCAATGGGTTGTAATCCTCTCTTCTACTACTTCTATCAATAGAGCTATTTGAGTTTTCCTCCATATGATTGTATATTTCTGAATCTCGTATTTGTATATGCATTTGTATGGTTAATATACATCTGATCCTATATTGTTTATGGTTATAGATCTCTATGCTTTGATGGTATTATGTTGCTTTGACTCTACAAGTGTTTTTTGAAGCAGGACAAGTGAGGAAGGAGTGGCGAAGCTCTATCAAAGGAGGGAGGAAACAAGCAAGGAGCCAAGTGAAAGGCTGAGGTTGGTACTCTCTGCTTCCCTCTCATCTATCTCTCATAAAGGAAAATACAAGTGACTTTAGTTTGTTTGTCTCTAAGATAGCTACCCGTCTTAGTGGGACTAGCAGCTCTAAATGGACACTAGTTTTCTCAATAACAAAATGGCGGCTCTGGTGCGAAGCGAATAGCTTGTTTTCTTGTTTCTATTTGTTTGCTTTATAAACTACAAACAGATCCTGAATTTAAGCTAGCTAGCCTTTGAACTACATTTGCTATGCAAGTGCAAAGTAGATCAATATTGCTTCAGTCCATCTCTGGGTTTTGTTTATAAAATGAAAAACTGACTTGCAAACATTCTAAGTGCCATGGTGGTAGCTCAAGTAACCTTATTAGATCTGCCCCCATACTTTGTGTTTACTGCCTATCATTAGCTTAGCCTAAATCCCTAAACTTAGCTGGAAATTGTGAGCAAAAACCAAGCTCAGTCTCATTCCTAGACCATCGCACTATCTCTCATTGGCAATTTGGATGCATTGCACCTCCTGTGTGCTATAGGTGAGATGCATCCTTGTTTCCATGTGTTACAGGTGCGATGATCAGGTAAAACTGTTTCTGTCTCCAGATTTTGGCTTTTTCTTTATTGTCTTCAACTTTATTTAGTAGTCTTGCTGTCTATGATTAGTATATCACTGTTGAAACTCTCTTCCTTTGCATTATTCAACCTCCATTGATAAAGAATTGTGAATGTTTTTATGTATTTTTCATCATTTAATTCTCTTTTGCAAACAGTAGCTTAATCGAACTGTCTTATGTTCATTTGAAAGTGTCGCAAGTGTCGTTTTCAGTCAAAGAAAAGAGTCTTCCTCTTGTTGGTAGTCAATTACAATTTTTCCATTGTATTTGATTTGAATTAACAGTATTTCAAGTGTCGAAAGCAATTTTTGAATTCGAAATCGCAAAGTGTCATCTTAGTCTTCCTTTCGTTTTTTGAAAAGAAAATTGTTAGTACTGTCGCTTTGAAAGAAGAATAGTTCAAATCTGTACTTAGCATTGTTTTTGTCATTCACACATTAAGAAAGTAGAAAACAAATACATGCATGTGCATTTGCATCTAGACTTCTTGGGGCAGTTGATTTAGGACAAGGCATCTTAGTGTGTGCTCTCTGCTCTATGTTGAAAGGATTTTACTTCTCTTGCGTTAGTAGCTAGGATTTTCATTGCAAAAGAAAGTAAACGACTGTTTATCATCTTAGATTGCATATTTAGGAATTGTATATCTACATCACATGGTGAACCTTAAAGGAAAACTTCTTAAGAAAGATCAACTGTAAAATAAATTTCAATGAACATAAAAACGCTTTGGAACCGAATGCACAACATTTAGAAGTCTAGGCTAGAGACATATTCCAGTGTCATAAACCCTGGTAATTATCACTTTTATCATAGGTTGGGTGATTCCTCCTCTTTAAGATGACCAGTGCCAATACGGACTTGTGCTCCCATGTACCGTCAAGTATATATTGGGAGACCACAATAGGCTATATCCTTTACCCTTAGGAAGACATGTCTGCCACCTTATCAATCGTAATGCACTAAACACAACATTTGAGAAGATTGAATGTCATACAGTAAAAAGTATTCTGCAATTTTGAGATTGGTTTGGTAATCCCTCTGTCTAGATTTCCAGAGTAGTCACTTTCATTCCTTTTCGGACTCCTTAATGAAAAGTTCCATCTGAGCACTTGTCACTTCAGGCTCATTAAAAATCAAAGGCGACTATAGTCATCTTTAGCTTTTTCTAGACTCTTAAATATTGAAAAAGCAAGTTGTGTCAAAGCGTCATAAAATTTAATCGAAATAACATCACCGTTCCCTCGTTGGTCTTAGGTTGAGAAAATGGAGTCCACCAATCAAGGATTTCCCCTTGGGGGAAATCCTAGTCCCTTCTCCTCTTGGGGAGATGTTGGTGCACCTCATATGGCCACATTGTCCCTTAAAGGGCTGACAATTGGCCTATCGGTATGGATTTTCTTGACCTCTGTCATTTAAAACACCATGATTCCTGAGCAATCAAATTAGCAACCAGATGATACTAGAGTTACCCCCAAAACTTCTACTTTGTTTGTTTCTCCCTCTCCTTCTTCCTCTTTGCTTGGTGAAGCTAGTAAAACTAAAGACCAAGTAATTGAGAAGAAGAAGAAAGGAAAGGAGAAGAAGAAGAAGAAACCAACGGCAAAAGGGGGCAACCATGCATCGTCTAGTGAAAATCCACACACTGCACTGTCCAAATCTAAATCTCCATGTGTCATTTGCAAAGGGGACCACTATCATCGAGATTGTCCTTGCATCTCACGGATCTTAAGGGACTGGTCTCCCCGCTTGCACAATCTGGTGTTGTCAACCTTTGACGATCATGTTGAGAGTACACTGTCAACTAGTGAAAACGAAGTCAATGGATAGAAAGGAAGATCTAAATTTCCTTATAGGTTGTGTGAAGGTGATCATGCCCTCCACCATTGTCCCTTCTTGGATGAAGCTAAAAGGGTCTTGGACAACCATTCTGCTTCACCGCCGTGACTTCCTCCTGGATACAAGAAACTCTTTTTGAATCCATTGCTACTTGAAAATCCAACTGACACACCTTTGTTGTCAGTAGAAGCACCTACCATTGAAGATAAACTCTCTAAGTCAACACTAGACCAAGGTCAATAGGTCGAGACGACAGTCGACCCAATCTTGTGTTCAGAGGGTCCACCTTCAGATGATACAATCACCCAAGAGAATGAGAATGACAGCATTCAAATTCTTTTCATAAACACAGACTCCGATGAACATGGGGGCAATCTACCCATTCCTTTCCCATAGGAAGGAAGTTTGTCAGAGATTTATCTAGCCATTTATTTGATCCCTCCTCCAAGCAATCTAGTCGTTTCCTTCGATTGGAATCTACTAGGAAGACCTCGCCTACCATCTAACGTACCGTTTTGAATCACAGTACAAGCTTACAGAATGATCATGGTTGGTATTATCATAGATGAAGGGGCTTTTGTGAGTATCCTTTCCTCAACTGCTTGGAAAGCGCTTGGTTCACCATCGCTTCTGCTTGAGATTCAAAATCTGACAAGCTTCAACAAAGGAACCAGTCGACTGTTAGGGATCCTACCAAACTTGCCTATAACTTTGAGAAGGAAAATCGTTCATCTAAATGTGATGGTAGTCCAAGGACCTTTAGATTACAATCTACTCCTTAGGCATGACTAAATTTATAGCATGGGGGCTATTGTTTCCTCACTCTTTCAAGTGATGTGTTTTCCACATGAAGGCAGAGTGGTCCACCTAGTTGACCAGCTTTCATTCCCCGGTTCAAACACAGCTATTAGTCAAATTCCATCCCTAACTGGTCTTTTTACGCAAGGAATGTCTCGTCAATCTCCAGTCTGTCCACCTGATGAGCGCGAGTGATTCAGTGATTGTGACTGAAAACTAGGGGGCATGCACCCTGGTCTACTTCAGCAGGAAAAATTTAGGTATAGGGTAGGTTTCCGCGGAGGATATCTGACTAGTCTGACACACTCGTCCGTATAGGAAAATGGGATTAAACTAGAATAAGATTCCCTCGTCAAAGTTATGTGAGTGGATGCGTCCCACCATTCACCTTTTTCTATTTCGATGGACAGAGCCAAGGAAGTGTTTTGTATGCAAATACGGATGGAGCAATCTTGCAAATGCGAGAACTTTCATATGGCAACCTGGAAAATCTACTTTTCTTTATACCTAGGGGCATGCAAACCTTTTGCATGTAGTGAAAAGCAACCTTTTGTTTCCATATTTTGTAGGCTCTCAACCCTTTAACCTCGTAGGTGGGTCATTCCTAGCTTTCATAATAAAGGATCCAGAGAAAAGTTTCAAATGGGGCAAGCTCCCTAAAAAATGAACCTATCGATGAGACATCCTTATTATACGATTGGCACGAGCAGTTTTATGCAAAGTTCAAGCTCGTTAAAAAATAAACCTAGCAATGAGCATATGTTCCAACAGAGTTTAAGCTCACTAAAAAATGAACCCACCTTCGGTAGATAACCATTACGATCGCATAATTATCGGCTTTTGAACCTTGGTCATGTTCTTACCATCACCTCCAACTTTTAGCCAATCATATGCCTCCATTTGATTGTTTATCCCTTTTGAGGAATAGCTATGATGAGTGATCCTATTAGCCACCTTCTTTACACTGTCATGATTGAAAAGTTTAGAACCTTACCTAGATCTAGCTGCTATCTAAAAATATCACTCGTTCCTCAAAAAACAAGTCTACTTTAAGCTCTTTTCATCTGACTCGTAAAATATGAAAAGATTGCCGAGAAATTGGCCTCTCCAGCTCGTTAAAGTGATTGGAAGTGCCATCTCTCCTCTAGATTTTAATCTTTTTGGACCTAAGGGATCATTAAACAGAAAGATCGAGCGCTTGTCTTGTTCGGCTCATTAAAACTATCGAAAAGTCATCCCTTTTGTATTATTTTATACTTTTTCGAACTTAAGGGATTATATTACGAAAAAGGAATACTAGAGTTTCCTTTTTGTCTCTTTTAAAACTCTCTAAAATTGAAAAGTACCGAGTTATCTTTGTCGTTAAACTCGTTAAAACAATAGCAGCAAACTTGTCCATGTGGACAAGAACGAGTTTCATTGTTGCTAGGCTCGTTAAAACATAGCGACGGGTTTGCTAGAAGGGAAAATTATAGAACAAGCATATGTTATCCTCCTCAAGCTTGAGAAAAATAAAGAGGTATTGGTCAGCAATGACTGGGGAAAAATTGGGAAGAAAACTCGAAGAAACTTTGTTGGTAGAAGGTCGCTCTTGAACATGACACTTTCACTCCATCACTATGATTGATTCAAGTTGGGTTATTCCATTCACTGTTCATATCACCATTGGTCCTCCGTACCATCCATTTTTGGGGTTAACGCTACCAATCCATTTCAATGTCGCTGATATGTTGAAGAGAAGTCGCTCAGAGAATTCACCAACCCAGCTCATGTCTCATCCGCTGCAATACCTTCACGCTTCATTCTTTCATGACCACCACCCTGAACCTTGTATCATCAATACATTTTCACCTCTACAAAATCATTTGCTCCGTTTCACGTCGTAGATGTGGGATTAATTAAGGCCCTCCTACGACGAGTCACTTCTTTTCGACATCAGCTCATTATCCAAGAAGTCAACTTAGAAATAACCCTTTTAGTACTTTGAAGCTTGCATGCCTCAATGGCAAGTTTCTCACTTCTAGCGACAGGTTTACATCAATGGCCTTCGACTGAAAGATTTTGCGTGGTGTTCGACATCGACTCATGTATTCACACCACGTGAATTGTACTACAGTACCTTGAGGGTCATTATCATTATCGGTGATTCCTCTCGCACCTGTTAATAGCTTACATCATTGGCTGGTAATCAGGCAATGTCCTTCCATGTTCGACTTCAGAACATCTTTTCACATGGATCAACTTGTACTTTGGGCAAAGATTGAGTGAGTTTGAAGACCCCGGATCTAGTTTCATCCATCCAGGCTGCTATATATTTAGGAAAATAAAGACATCAAATGTACATCAAAGATTCACAGATAATCATCCAGGCCAATGGATGATGGCTCTACCAGAATCATCAGTCTACCACACAGACAATTGTCTATCCTATGTACATGAAAATGAATTTATAAAGCTAAGCATGGGAATGCCCACCTCAGCTAGATCATGAAAATATTATGAAGATAATGTATTATATTGTATCTTATTACAGGTCACCTTCCAATTCGAAAAACCTCAGATCCTCATGATAAAGAATTTCACCTGACATCAGAAGATTAATGACCTCATGCTTTAGGGGGAAACTGTTATAAAAATATTTGGGAACTGCAACACCAATCACACATGTCCATAAACCAAGGGCTTCTAAGTCCCTAAAAGTGTTGATTCATACCCTAAAGGAGCAAGGTCAGTTGATTACATCATCTCCCAGAAGTTATCCCTGAAAAACTACCCAGAAATGGTCAAAACAGGACCATACAAACGGCCCAGTGTTAAGGGTGCGATGCATCTCACCTGCCACATGCAAAAAGTGTGATGCATACTAGAAATCCCTTTTGTAGGGTGCGATGAGTGAAAGCAGACAAATGGCAGAGACAATTGGCTAGGTGGAAACCTAGAGAATCTTCTAGAAACTGCCCATTTGACACTTGCCTCTCTGAATTCACCCAGGGATGAGGAAGAGATCATGAAATCTCCAAGTGGAACCAAGAACTATCAGAGACATGACACTAATAAAAATCCTAGAAGCTGACTCACCCACCTGCAAACATCTATATATGGATCCCTGATCCTAGAGATCCAGAGGCTGGAATTTTGTATTTTGTAAGGAAGTGTTGTTGGTTTCTCTATGCAACATTGTATTGTTAGGTGATCTAAGCTTTTCATGAGGTGAAGAGGGCTTTCATGCTGGGAGGATGGTGCTGGGTCAGACCAATGGCTTGTAATCCTCTCTTCTACTACTTTTATCAATAAAGCTAATTGAGTTTTCCTCCATATGCTTGTATATTTCTGAATCTCGTATTTGTATATGCATTTGTATGGTTAATATACATCTGATCCTATATTTTTTATGGTTATATATCTCTATGCTTTGATGGTATTATGCTTCTTTGACTCTACAGGTGTTCTTTGAAGCAGGACAAGTGAGGAAGGAGTGGCGAAGCTCTATCAAAGGAGGGAGGAAACAAGCAAGGAGCCAAGCGAAAGACTGAGGTTGGTACTCTCTGTTTCTCTCTCATCTATCTCTCATAAAGGAAAACACAAGTGACTTTAGTTTGTTTGTTTCTAAGATAGGTACCAGTCTTAGTGGGACTAGCAGCTCTAAATGGACACTAGTTTTCCCGATAACAAGAGTCCCCTATCAGAAAGATACCATCAAGCAGCTTGGGGGCATCATCATAAAGTACCAATATTGGCATAAGTACGAGGTTGAGAAGCACCAAGTGGAGGTTTCCAAGATAGAATCTCCCTAAAGTTCGAAGTCATATTGCTTCGTCTTGTTAGGCTATCTCTATCCTATTTTCTCTCACATGGGTATGTGTGGAAAATGTAATATTATTTGTAAATATGTTATAAGTGAAATTCCAAGTGTCATTAGTCGAATGTGAAAGGCAATCATGTTATGTAATGAGTTATTTGTAAAGAATTTGAAGGGTCATGAGGGTAGTCAAAGAGTCACAAAGGGGAATGTCAAGGGTCACCCCACCCTTTGTTATAAATAGAACCTCATAACTCATATAACAACTTTTTGAGAGCCACGATTTTGGCTAGTATTAGGCTTAGAAAATGTTTGGTAATATTGTGACGAGCCTTTGCTTCTCCATAGTGTAGAGCAAGTATACTTATTTGGAGGATCAGGTGTTCTTTTCTGTAATGTTCCACTATTGGTGCTAGCGGCCATCAACGGTGTATCTATGGATGGAACATTCACGTATAATAATAATATTAGAGCCAACATGCTTTCATGCAAATGTTGTTATTGTAGTTGGACTATTCTTGTTGCTTTAGAAATGTATTTTGTTTAACTTACACATTTTCTTATGAAATATTTTGTATGCAGTTGTATGAGTCTTGTTGAATGTGTATTGTTGGATTAAACTGTCACTTTAATTTATGGACTGTTCCACATTTTAGCTTGTGATGTCATTATGGTCATGTGTTCCCTTCAAGATCTATACTATTACAGGCTTCTAAGGGGCACACTTCCTTTTCCCCTCTGTGGGTTAGAACTCCATGCATCGGACTTGATTCACCACAAGGTCACACACTTTCTTCAACCCAAAGTGATCATAGTTATATTTACGCGCTACCATAGTCAAGACACTACATTACCACCCACTATTGGAACTCCTACTTCAAATAGTATGATGTATAGTTGGGACTTCTTATCATGGAGACCCCCTTAATGTTGGTGGGTCCAGTACTGTCAACATATTAGATCAGGTGAGAGTAGATTATTTGTTTGTGAGTGATTTCTAGAGTGTGTTTTGTATGAAAATTTATATGTATTGTGTTGGTTCTTTTATTTCCATCAAATAAATCCATTACAATATTGAACAACCTCTAGTGAAAGAAGAAAGTGCAGTGCAATTTTCAGGGCCCTTGTTGACCTATTATATTGCTATACATCACATCCATTAGTTGACATATTTTATGGCACGAAAAAGGCCTATAATTATGAAGACAAAACATTTGTTATTAAAATCAAGAAAAACTTATTTGCATGATGAAATATATGGTTGAATGTGGTTGTTGTGAAAGGAAATCATAGAGGTGAAAATCAAGTTTGCTATCAAGGAACAAAGGTAAATTTTTAATGGTTGGCACCATGGACATCGAGCTCTTAAATATACACTCTTTCACAATCTAATAGAAATCCATGGTAGGTGATATGATGGATGGAAATGGTCATTATGGTGCCATTAATGACATATATTTTTTCCATTGAATATTTGTTTTTAAGATATGAAGCGTGGTGGTCCATGTGACTAAGTAAGCTTCAAATTCCATGTAGGTTGTACACTTTTAATATGAGTTATGTTATGCAAGAGAGAATTTTAGTTACATGAAAGAGAGTAATTTAGTTACAATGAATCACCATTGATTCTTGAAAAGTTAATGGTGATAAATAGATATATCAAAATTGTAATTTTTTTTGTTAAATAAATGATGATGAATTTCTACTAGTGAATGAATAAGGTCATTTGTAATACTAACTCAAATACATCTAATATCTAGACTTATTTTCGAGATAACTAACAAGTACAACAAATGGAAACTATGTATCTTGGTATATGAAATTTTTTATATAGAATGGCTAGTAGTTTAGCCAATACAAAAAAGGAATTAATTTAGTAATCTGAAGAAATGATTTATTCAAGGGATCAAGTGGAAATAAATCGATTTAGTAATTCGAAGAAATTATTTTTTCAAGGGATCAAGTGGAAATACAACTCAATATGGATAGTGGTCCAATTAGTTTGGAATTTTTGGATTTAAGGATCCCTCATTAGTTGTAGATATCTACATGTAAACTACAATATACTATTGACATTATGAGACAACGTGTGGAATGTTGTTTAGTAATTCACTAGGGGAGATTTGTGATTCAAGAATTTTCTCGCAAATTTGGTAATTCAGGAATTCAACTTGGGAACTACACCTTTATGAGTGATGATGATGAAAATATAAGTCAGATTCATTGACATTTGATCCTATAATCTCAAACAATTCCCATAATTGATGCTTCCTTCAACTCCTTTCGGGATAGAAATATGGTTAATAATCATGGTGGAAAGATCTAATAATAGTGGGAGGAGTCATAATGGAAATCAATACTCATATAACAATCCCCACCCTTCTACTACTTGTCTCTTATACATGTGTCGCAACCCCGGATGCCCAACGCTCTATTAAAATTCCAATTTGCAAATGGTTACGAGCTCACGACCTTCCAAGTATGGGACCCATCATCTTGAGATTTGTGCTTTCAAACTTTCAGGCTCAATAGCTCTGGGTTGGACCACCTTTCACCACAGATCACCATAATGAACTTTTCCTCTCCTATCCTTCATTGGTCCGCTTTCCACTTATAATGGGAAAACTTTGCCAACCACTTCAATGCTTGTTAGTCTCACAACACCGCCGACATGTTATTTAAATTACTTACAGGGTTTAACACCCTAGGGAAATGGGAAAATTCCCATCACTTATCATTTGGTCGACTAATGATCCCTGGTGACCTCCACCCTCAAATTAATGCCCGGATTTAACTCCTTGCTAGGAAGTCTAGAATCCACTTCAAAGTCAAAGTTGCATCCAATGTCCAACGCTATAATCATGTGCCACTTATCCTCTCAGTGAACAATTACAAGCTCATTGTTCCAGGGCAAACTCCTAATGTGCATTTGAGTCCATCTGGAAATTCTAATGACAAAAGAATATATATCCTTGGCCTTCCCTTCTCTATTACATAGTCGCTCGAGCAATCCGATCACCCCCTTCCATGCAATCACACACCTTCTAGGTTCCATTAGCATCCCCATCCCAAGTATTCCATCCCTTAGCAAGGTTTCTTTGCAGTGGAAGGTCTACAAACCAAGGCATATCCCTACCTTAAAATCATCATACTAGTCATAGCATGCTCATGGCAATCAATGGACACTATTGGGTACCAATGTCCCATAATGGCCTTGCTCCTGAAGTGCTTTACCAACATATTATTGCATGTTCCAATTCCTTTTATTGTTGCCACTAATTACTGTTGTCAGTTTTGACCACCCAACTGGGCATTTCATGCTTTCCTGTACCAAGCACATAATTTCCATTAGATTCAAAAAAAATTAAAATAACTTTAAATCATACCATATTGGTGGCCTGTCAATAAGGTATACTTGCAATTCTATTCACTTCCTGTCACAACAAGTCATACTAGCATCTTTGACAAAATCATCATGTATAAACATATCACATCAGGTTAGCTCAAAACACAACCATGATAGATAAAAATCATAAATCACATGTAACCATCATAACCCAAAATCATAGATCACATGTGATCATAATAGACTAGAATCATAAATCACATGCATAATCAAACTGAAATAAAATACTAATACTTATCATTTAATCAATCCTCGGCTTATAACTTCATCCTTATTCCATAGGCACACTGGATCAGTTTCCACACTTGAAAAAGACTCAGCGCCTTCTCCTCAAGCATGTGCACATACACATAATGTGCATCACGCACGTACAAACACACATGACATACAACAACACACAATACATGCACCTACACCTGACGTAAGTGTACAACACAACACAATACATACTCCTACATCTGGTGTACACCACAACACAATACATACACCTACTACTGATGTACAACACAATACATATACCTACAAAGAGTACAACATAACAAATACACATGTCACGATACTACAACTACAAAATGTACATACATAGTATCAGATGCCCACAACACATGTATGACATGCACGCAACAACACATGTACACCAGTACCATATGTAAAACATGTACACAGTACCCACTGTACACAAAACCACCTGAACACAACACCATATTACATAGCACTGCATATACAACATGTACATAGCACCATACGTACACAACACCACAAATCCAACATGTGCACAACACCACATATCTAATCATGTACACAATATGATATGTACATGGAACCATATCCAACATGTACATAACACCATCTATACCTAGCACTGCATATGTAATATACACACAACACCATATATACAATAGGCATACAACGTCATATGTACACAACACTACATATACAATATTACACGTCACCATCGGTACAATAATTGAATATAGAACATGCACAACAGCACTACACATCCAAAACCATACTTCCTCTACCAAGAAACCTTGCTTCCGGTGTCTCTCTAGCGTCCATTCTTATCTGATCATGTCATGGATCACATTGTTTTCATTCCGCTAATGTATCTCTCAACATTAACATGTCCATAACATAAATTTGGGCATAATATCAATTCATATCCACATGATACTGACCTCAGAGATTTCTCAGGCTACTCTTCCCACTTGATTCCTCTTGAACCAAGAACCTCTTTGTGTCATTCACCTGTGTAAGCAATCTGTTAACACCCAGGTTGTTCCCTTTGACTCCCAAGGGAATACGGCTGGGGTAACCACTAACCAATCTTTGGATTACAGCTTCTAGCCCAACTGTAATCAGAGAGAGCTCTCTCTTTAAGGTTTGTCTCTGTTTTGTGGAGGATTTAGGCTTAGT
>APFE030703626.1:38513-54232 GCA_000404065.3 Pinus taeda | reverse complement strand
ATCCAGAGTAAAATGGATCTATGCTAGTTTAATTCCCCCATTTAAATAGGCTACATTCTAGGTGAATACCATGGGTCAATACCATGTGCCATTTTGGTGAATACCATGGGTCAATACCATGTGCCATTTTATTTTTATTAATACTAATATTAGGGTTAATAATGTTTTTTTGCATGGTATTAATAACAATGCTAGTTCATTGGGTATTTGGTCCCCATATTATTTGCCCTAGGTTCTTTACCTAAATATAAACACTTTTTTAGTGTTGTAAATATAAGGTGAACTATGGAGTACAATATAAAAAAAATATTTTTATTTGTTTTACTATAACCTCATTTATTGGTATTTTTATTAAATTTACCATACCTCTTTTACAATATGGTATTGCCATAAGGATTAACTTAAATAAAAACCTCTTTCTAAGCGTACATAGAATAGAACAAGGGTTATGGACTAAATATAAAAAGAGTTTACTTTATTTACGCATACGTCTAGTTTTTATATTTTTATGATTTAACCATTACCTTTTGATAAGTAAAAGGACGTTTATTTATTCATATTTTTACACCTTGCAATGTATATAAGGTGACTTAAATGGAGTTAAACTAAAAATGTTTTATTTATTTACCATACTTCTCATTTATTTATATTTTTATTAATCTACGATACCTCTTTTATAAATATGGTATTTGGGCCATAGGATTCACTTAAATAAAAACCTATTCTTGAAAATGGGCGAATGGATTCACTTAAATAAAACCTATTCTTGAAAATGGGCGAATGGAAGGTTGTAACTCCTAATTTTAAGGGCTAAATTTACCTTTTTTACCCTCTCCCTTAAAATAAGGTGGGCTATTTGAGGTGATTTGTAAAAATGTACTAAGATACAAAATATTCGCCCACTAAAAATTTAAAACCCCTTAATTTCGCCAAAGGGCGAACATTCGCCCCTAAAATTTTCTATGGTCAACACATAGTTGATTATGGATGATCATGCTTGTCGAAAAAAAACTATACTTAACTATGTTAGATTATGAATGACAATGGATGACCATGGTTGCCCATGTTTGATCACAGTTGATGATAGTTGTTAACACGGTTTGACAAATTTGGCCATTGTTGACCATATTTTTCTATGATAGATTATGGTTACCCATGTTGAGAATGGATGGCCATAGTTGACCATGTTCAACTAAGACCCTGGTTGACCATGTTTGACCATCCATGAGGAGTGTCAAGAGCATGACTTTTTGTTGACTATGGTTGACCAAAGATGACTGTCGTTGATCATAGTTGACCAAGGTTGACTATGGCTAAGGTTCCCTATAGTTGAACATGGGTGATAATGAGTGACAATGTTTGACAACATTTAACCATGGATGGCCATGGATGAGTTCTTTTAGGGCATGCCTTGTTATTGACTATGGTTGACCAATGATGACCGTGGTTGATCATGGTTGACTGTGGCTAACTAAACCTATGGTTGAACATGTATGATAATGAGTGACAATGTTTAATCATGTATGACCATGGATGAGTTGTTTTACCATGTTTGACCATAATTGAGCTTTGTCAAACATGGTTAACTATGGTCAACATGTAGCTAACTATGGGTGTACATGGTTGATCAAGGTTGTCAATGTTTACAGATAAATGAGTATGGTTAATCATCGCTAACCTTGATTCCCATGTTGACTATGGTTGACAATGTTTAACAATCTTTCCCATCACTTTAAAACATACTTGATTAAGATAGATTATGATTAACAATGGTTGACCATAGTTGACCATGGTTTCACATGTTTGATCATAGTTTGATGATGGTTGATCATGGCTAACTCTAGTTGGGCATGATGACCATGGTTTGACCATGTTGTCTATGGGTGAACATGGTTTAACATATTTGGACATGGTCGACCATAGTTTCTTGTGATAGATTATGGTTTCCCATGTTGACAGTGGATGGCCATGGTTGACAATGTTTAACCATGGAGACCTTGGTTGACCATGTTTGATAATGGTTGGACATGAGGAGTAAGAAGAGCATGGCTTAGTCAATGTTGACTATGGTTAACCAAAGATGACCATGGTTGATTATGGTTGATTATGGTTGAAACTGGTTGACAATGCCTAACTAAGGTTATCTATGGCTGAACATGGGTGATAGTGTTTGACAATGTGTGACCATGTATGACCATGCCTAAGTTTGTTCAACCATGTTTGACAACAATTAAGCTTGGTCAAACATGGCTGACTATGGGTGTACATGGTTTATCAAAGTTAATAAAAACCTATAGATGATTGTCATTAATCATGGTTGACTATGATGCCCATGTTGACTGTGATTAACCACATTCAACCATGTTTCCCATGGTTGAACATTTTTAACCATGCCAACTAGGTAGAACATTATTGAAAATGGTTTTACTATGTTTGACCTTAATTGATCACAGTTTCCCAAGTTGTCCATGGCATACCATGGTTTACTCTTGCTAACTAATGATGACTACGGTTGACTATGGTCAACATGTCGTTGACCATGGGTGTACATGGTTGATCAAGATTGTTATTTTTTACGTGTAAATGATTGTGGTTAAGCATGGCTAACCATAATGTCCATGTTGACTATGATTGACCAAATTCGACCATGTTTCCCACGGTTGAACATGTTTAACCATGCCAACTAGGTCGAACATTAATTAAAATGGTTTTACCATATTTGACTTTAGTTTACCATAGTTGCCTGTCCATGGCATACCATGGTTTACTATCACTAACTAACGATGATTATGGTTGACTATGGTCAACATATCGCTAATTGTTGTCGCTATGGATAACTAAGGTTAACTATGGGTGACTATCATTAGTCAATGTATGGTTAATTAAGGTTCACCTGGTTGACCATTGTTGACTATGGTTTACCATTGTTGACTATGGTTGACAATGGATGATGATGGTTAAAGAGGTTCAACCATGGTTGATGAGGATTGACCATGGTTGACCAAGGGTTAATAAGTATTGACCATAGGTAACCATCGTAGGCTATTGGTGACAAGGATTGACAATGATTAACTATGGCTAAATATGGTTGGTCATTAATCATCGTGTTGTTGAAAATTAGGTTATTATTGAAAGCAGGCGAATTAGTGATTGTGTCTTTTAAATGACCAATTTTGAATTATTTTAACATCCTCTTAATATCTTATTTTAAAATTAGTAGATTTATATTGATGTTCAGCAAATAACCATGAATTCACAAGCATACACACAAGCAATTCATTCAACTCATGTAGACACCAGTAATAAGTGGAAACAAATAAAGGGAGAAAACCACAAATTTTTGTTGTGATGTAAAGACAAGCACCCACTCCCTCTTTTACATCAATTTTTTAGGATATATACCTATAGGAAGTTTCAACATGTCTTTCATTTTGCAAGCTACAACTTGCTAGGAGCACCCACTCTGTCTTCTACATCCTCCAGCTAGCTCTTTTTTAGGCTACTACCTGAAAGGAGACACTAAACCCCTGATAAGATTACAAATTTACTTTGTTGGTTTACCCAGTCTTTGACTATGTTCTGAACTCTATCTTCGTCCTCTTTTTATTTTTTTATCTCATCATCTCCTCTTCCTCAATTCTGCTTCGCTTCTGCTCCTCTTCCTCTTTCTCTCTTTACTTGGCAATTCATAAACTTGTTCTCACATAATTAAATTCTCTAGCAACTTTATCATTCAAAAATGTAGCTTTTTATATACAATGATCATTGGCTATTTACATTCCATGGAGGAATCTGAAATGGAAGTATGCCTCTTTGTGGTCTACCTATTCATTTCCAACTTTGAAGATCAAGCCAAGACAAATGGATCTCATACTATTAAAAAAAATGAAGTAACTAAAGCCAATAATAATGATTGCATAAGCCAAAACCTAGAATTTTCTTTATCCATGCTACAGGACATGGATGTTGGTTACCCACTGTCAATTTGGGTTACATACATTGATTATCCACTGTCAATATGGGCTACAAACGCAAATAACAAGTATTTAATCTACACCCATTCCTTGAATTAGGGAAAATTGAAAGTTCTTCTCCCAAATATGCAACAACTTCAAGAACTTTTGTAGCACATTTGGCACCAGCAACATGATTGCAATATGGATACTAATCAGAGAGTTCATGGTTTGGATATAAGCTAGGACTGTTTACTTCTTGTAAATGTTAGTTCATCATATAACATATTGTAAGCTACTGATATTGTTCAATGGAAATAAACAATACTCCAAACCTTGTATGTCATATATTTACTTTTAAAACCTTGTTTACAAATCACTATGAGAAATATTGATTCTTCAAACCATTGTAATAAGTTGTGTTTATTCATTAAATGATCCTTATAAACCACTATAATCAGTCATGAATCCTCATTGGATCAACCTTGCAAACCTCTATAATCAGCCTTGAAGCCACGATTATGGATAAGGATCATAAATTGACATCAAACCTTCATAACCATTATTGGAAACAATGTTGTTTGGTTGGCATTGATGTCAACCTTAAGAGAGATTATGTTTCAGACATTAAGAGTAATGGAACACAATCAATCCTTGATTTGATCACTCGAAGTAAGAATTAAATGCATTAATTTATTTGATTTGGTCCTATTTGATAGTCACCAAAAGTTTCCACCAAAAAAACTTGTGTCTCTTGCGTATGATTGTCTTAATGTTGGAAGGTAGATACGGGTGAATCATGGGTTATCTAAGTTCTCCACTACTAAGTGCCATAAATTTTCAAGAATGGAGAGAGAAGGTGAAATCAGAAATATTTTCTTGTGGATCTGAAGTTTGGAAAGTAGTGATAAATGGTTATGGTGAATAACCCCATTCAAAATATATCATCAATGGGATGCACAATCTAGGTGTGCAATTTATGACAATCTTCATAATCAGGATCTTGAAGAAGTCATGGATCTCAATACTGCAAAGAAGATTCGTGATAGGTTGCAGGCTCTACATGAAGAAAATAATAGAAATGGTGGATAAAAGGACAAGAGAAAGAAGAATAAGGAAAATTCCCCTTGGAAGGAAAGTGATCAACCATATGAGATCTGCTTTCCGAGTATCAAAGTAGTTGAATGTCAAAAGGATAGATAAGTTGAAGATCAAACTAGTTTTAGCTTAGCATCAATAGAAATAGAAAAGATATCATCAGGAAACATAGATATAAAAAGGCCACTTCAAATACTTAAAGAAAGGGAGTATCATTTTAAGGAAAATGAAAACCTAACTAGAGGAGGAAAGGAGAGTTAAAGAGGGAGTGAGAAATCACTTGAAGGAGACAAAGAAACAATTTGTAGAACTAGAAGCTAAGGAATATTTTGCAAGAATCAAGTTAGAAAATAGTAGATCTAGTTCTAAGGAAGCTACATTCAAAACAAAAAGCCAAGGACAGTACCAAAAACAAAGAAGCAAAGAGGGTGCATCGAGACTTTTTCCTCCTGAAGATCAAAGAAATCAAAGGAAAAAGGTTTTTAGGTATAAAAATTATTTTCATGGCTTTTTTATTCATGCAATACTTTTGGCCATAAGGCCATTGATTGTAAATATTTTGTCAAAATAATTTTGAATACAATGGTTTGAAAGAATAGGTCATTTTCAATAGAAGGCATGAGCCCTTTCCTCTCTTTCTTTGCCGCATAAAATGTTGTGAATGTGACAACTATGGTCGCAAAGCACTAGATTGTTGATATGGAAGTTTTAGATCCCACTCTCAAGTTAGAAAATTGAAAGATGCAACCCATTATATGAAGGAAAATAAGCCTAAGAAGAAATATAATTATATGGCTACCCTCAATACAGAGCGTAAAAGCATCCTACCAAGGAAATGCAAAATAATTTGGAGAAGAAAAGAAGAGCAAAGAGAAAGCGCTAGCAGTTCTTCAAAGGAACTTGAAGAAGGACATCCTGTATCTAATGTCTCATCCAATAGCACACATAACGATAATATACTCAAGGGGAGTAGATATTTGACCTTCATTCAATAGAAAAGGATTCAAGATAAACCAAAAGATTCATATGCTACATGTAAAAGAAACATTGCATCTGATTACTTCAAGGTTTGAGATAAGTTAAAGTGCATGAGATTAAGGGGAGCTCCTCAAAGAAAAGAAAGGTTTCCTCATTAATTTACTATTTCAACATAAAGGCTTTGTCCTGGTCCTGATATATTATTGATCATGTCCTTGAATGGTTTTCTTATGGCTTTGTGATTGATAAAATCACTTGTGTGTGTGGTTCAAAATGATACTCTATATGAATCCATGATCTCTACTTAAATGTTTTCTTCTGACTCTGTGTGCAAGTATACAGAGCTCAATATGTTCTAATCAAGATCAAAGAGGTTGAATATTTATCAATTGATCTAGTCATAACATTCATAATGATTCATTGTTCAATAGTGGAATGCATCTAATGCTTGATCTAGTCGATAAATTGATTGGGTCTTATTAGCAGCAGTGGTTTAATGTGGAATGTGTTAACTCGATCCAAATTCAGATAGTGATGTGGACTCTTTCATAATACCCATGGTCCACAATTATTTTTTAGTTATGCACATTGGATTTATGGAAGAGACAGAATAATGATATATGCACATGGTGTGATCCTAAGAGCCGAGCAAATTGATACCTACATAGGAAAGGTGTTATGATAAGCTTAGTGATAGAAATTTGACATTATATTCTGGCATTAAAAGTTGTTTCCAGTCTAAGAAATGTAGGTGTAAAGTCCAACTCAATTTATCTTTGTGCGCAAGTCATTTGATGGAAATGGGAAACGTGATGGACACTTAATTTTAAAATTGTTATGTTTATGTTACCCATGGTTTGACTTTTGGAAGGATGATCTATTCAAAGTTAATTATTGATCATATCTCCAAAGATAAATTATTTGATCTAGTTGGAGTTATGATTATGTCAATTGATCATTGGAGTAGTTGTGGATTGATCTGGTCATGGATAAGCTGCATTGGTTATTCAATCTAGTTGAACTCGTTTAGTTATTATTTAAAGTGTTTATGGTGTGTTTTGGTCTTCGTAGTAGAACAAATTATTTATCTAATGGTCGGTTGATTTGATCTGATCCTAATATTGGTGGAATGCATTAACTGTTGGTTATGAAGTTAGTTGATGGATCTAGTCCACAAATGGTTCATTGATTTTGTAACACCCTCCTCCCACATCTACCCAAGCAACCAGCCAGCTGGGGTAAACATGCGAAAAGAGGCCACTATGATATTATTCGACCTCCTAAGTCATGTTAAGGAAATGGAACAGACATAAACACACCATACAGACATTCAACATCAACTTCAAGAACCTTAAGAACCAATCCAACACTTTAGACAGCTTGCCCTTGGGTCCCACTGAGCTTTTGGACAACTTAAGCCTCAGTCTCTCTCATGCTCTAGGCATGAGAGTTTCTAGAAACCCATAGTCACTCTCATAGGATTTCTTAACAGCATCCGGAGAGTCATTTAGTCAGTGCTATGCTATCGTCCTCGGGATTTGAGCCACTCTTTCAAGCCTAGAGCCTAGGTCACTACCCAGAATTAAACCATCTCTTGAGAACAGTAGAAAAACATGGAAATGATAGTACTAAAGAAAATTCGTGTTTAAGACCTTGACTGGACCCCTACTAGCCATGATCGAAATTTCTTCAAACATATCATGAATATGTATACTACAGGTGTAAATAACAATTTTGAGCATAATGGTCTCATACTTAGCTGAGAATCGGTAAGAACCGTTGATGCCTCAACACATCAACTATAATTCCATCCATTAGGTCATAGATACATTGATCATTAAATTACAAGTAAAAACATGAAGAAATCCATACCTGGCTGCTATCATAAAACACATACATAACTAGCAAAATAACAGCAAAAATACTCTTGAAAGTATTGCCATATAGACCACATATTATCCATCAAAATGCTCATAAAAATACAAGGAGAAATAACCTTTCATTAATGATGAAAAAATCCAAACCCAGGATGAGGCTTCCAAGTTCCACCCGACCGTAGAATGGTTGGGCCAAATATCTCTTCAATCATTCACCCTTGTGCCATATTCCAAGAATGAATGTGGGATCTCATAGAACACATCGATCAAAACTCATCCAAGGCTTCCAGAGGCCATCAACCTCAACCCATCAAATAGTGGTTCCACCTCACAGCCATACATCACAAAACCATCATCATATTGGTCTCCATCCAAGCCTTCAGGGCTTCCAGAGCGTTTGTTCCAACAAAGGCTTCTAGGACTAGTAACTCAACCCACAACTGCCATCAGGCTTCCAGAGCATTTTCAAACCAAGGATTCTAGGACTAGTAATTCAACCCATCAAGGGCTTCCAAAGCGTTTGTCCAACCAAGACTTCCAGGACTAGTAGCTCAACCCAAGTTGTTACAAGGCTTCCAGAGTGTTTGTCCAACCAGTGCTTATAGGAACTAATAAATCAACCCAACTTAAGGAAAAATGAGAACCAACCAAAAATCAATAATGAAAGTAAACCCCCAATCACCATGGTTATCGAGGAAATGGAAAGGTTAGGCAATCCACTTTAAATCTCGACAATCCCCTATGCCAATGACAGATCATGACCAAGAATCCACATGCATATGCCATGCATGCCAAAACTAGTGTAGGAAACATCCATGTAACTTGGGACCTGCAAGAAAATCTGATGTAGCTGTTGATCACAATGCCCTCTTGTGCTTTCCTACTCTTCCTTTACCTTCGTGCTCCAAGAATCCAAGTATGCCACACCCTCCAAGAGTGCTCCAAGAAAACTCTGTCTCTAAGAGTATGAGAGAGAGAGAGAGAATAATGAGAGAGCACCAAAATTGAACTGACAAAAGGTTACTAACTGATTCTTAGAATCCTTTTTTATGAATGAGGCCTCTATTTTCTTCATTTTCTATTATTTTCCTTCATTTTCCTCCTCACGTGCAACCTATGGCCTTTCACCTCCTTTTTCTCCTAATTTGCATTATTTTCATAAATAAATGTACCAAAATTCCATTTTGTCTTTCCAACGCCTTAGTCATTGAATTTGCCAATTTCCTTGGCCATAAACAATCACAAGTGATCCCTATCACTAGGATTTTTCCCAACGTTCAACTTGGAATAAGTGTCCCATCATCCATGGTTATTATTTTTCCTTTATTAACTTTTATTAAATGGAATTTTCACCAGGGTTGTTAAAGAACCCTCCCGCTTGGGGTAACACCATCCTCAGTGTTCAACAACACCTATACCACAAATTGTTGTAAGCAAAACATATTATCGATGGAGCTTTATAACTTAGCTCGTTGTAGTATTTACAATGCTCAACCTGCTGAGAAGTAACCAACATCAAAACATAACAACATAACATCGTAATGACATGACACCCATACAACTTATTGGATCTTTATAACATAGCTCATGGCGGTATTTATATCCGTATACATATGTACATAACCAACATCATCACAACATATACCACATCATATACCAAACCACACCAAAACACCAAGCAAAAACTACTTTTCCTCAATCGGCAAACAAGGAAGGATAAATAGCCCGCATCATATCCGTCACCTCCCATGTAGCTTCATTGGGCCCAAAGTGCTTCCACTGCACCTTATCTTGCTCGATTTCTTGGTTCTAGAGCATGAGAACCTTTTTCTACAATATACATTGAGGCTCCGACTAGAATTCTCCATCTAGTTCCACCTACAATATAGACCAGTCAATCACATGATCAAAATCTTTAACATACTTCTTAAGCAATGACACATGGAAAACATCATGGAATTTCACTGTCGGAGGTAGTGCAAGTCGATAGGCAACTAGCCCAATCCTCTCAATGATACTGAAGGGTCCACAAAACTGTGGTGCCAGCTCCACAAGGAGCTCTTCTTCGGCTTGCTGTGAAATACACCTGTTCCCCAACTTGGAACTCATTGAACAACTTGTTCCTATCTACATAACTTTTTTTCCTATCGTGTGCTGCCTTTATATTCTTCTTTATCACCTGCATTTCCTGTTCCATGGCTAACAACATGTATGGTCCAATCAACACCCTATTAACTCTATCACTCCAACTATTGGGAGTGTTACAACTCTGTCCATACAATGCCTCAAAAGGGCTCATCCCCAAAGATTCATGATACCCATTGTTGCATGAGAACTCTAACAATGGAATATACTCTTCCCTCTTCTGTTGTTGATGCATTACATACATCCTCAACATGTCCTCCAATATCCTGTTGACCTCCTCTGTATATCCATCTGTTTGTAGATGATAAGTTGTACTTAAAGCCAACTTTGTGTCCAAACCTGCAAATAACTCATTCCAAAATTTGGAAGTGAAATTTGCACACATGTCTGACACAATCTTCTTTGGAAATCCATGTAGTCTGACCACATATCTGATGAATACCTATGCTACATCGCTAACTGAGAATGTAGACTTCACTGGAATAAAATGTGCAACCTTTGTCAAGCTTTCCACAATAACCATGATGGAATCATGTTGTCTCACTATCCTTGAAAATCCTGTGATGAATTCCATGGAAATGACTTCCCATTTCCACTATGGAATCACGATTAGTTTTAGTAGTCCACTTGGATGCTTACATTATTCTTTCACTCGCTAACAATCAAAACACCTAGCCTTAAACTATACTACATCCCTCTTCATATTTGGCAAATAGTAAAATTTCTTCACTGCAGTCAATGTCTTTTGATAACCTAGGTGACCTGAATAAGGTTTTGCATGAAACTCCCTCAAGATCACCTTCTTGAGCTCACTACTATCTGGGACATATATCTTGTCTCTGAACCTAACCAATCCATCTGTTGTAAGGCAATAGTCCACATCTTGTGCACCTGCACCTGTACCACTACATGTACATATACATGTACCTGTACCACTTCATGTACCTATACCATCACTTGTACATGTACCTGTACCATAATCTATCTCTGTACCATCCCCTGTACTTGTGCTTTGCTGCAATATGTGCAAAATCTCCATATATCTAACATCATGTTGACTTGCCTGAAAGATCCTATCCTCTAGATCTATCTCATAGGAGCTCATAGTTGGTAAGTGATTTACCTATATCCCCCTACTAAGAGAATCTGTTACTTTGTTCTCCTTACCTTTGATATACCTAGTCTCAAAATCAAAATCATTGATCATAACCAACCACCAAGCCTTCCTACCATTCAGATTTGGTTGGTCAAATAGATATTGCAAACCACTGTGATCACTCATTAATGTGAACCTCCTTCCCATAAGATAGTGTCTCCACATATTTAATGCATGTATAATTGTTGCTAACTCAAGATCATGTGTGGGATAGTTCTTCTCGTGCTCATTCAGTTTCTGTGACTCATAACGTACCACCTATCCATCCTACATAAGGACTCCACCAATTCCTTTCTTGCAAGCATTTGTGCATACTACAAACTCTTTGTTTGGATCTACAATCTTTAACACTGGTGCATGTGTCAACAACTACTTGAGCCACTCAAAAATAGCCTCACTCCTCTGTCCATTCGAACTTCTTACCTTTTCTCTGTAATGACGTAATAGGATAAGAAATTTGTGAGAAGTTCTTGATGAATCTCCTATAGTATCCTGTCAAACCCATGAAAGATCTCACATCATCCACATTCTAAGGAGATACCCACTCCATGATGGCTCTTATCTTTTCTGGATCTACAACAATGTCCTCCTTGGAGACAACATGCCCCAAGTAGTGTACCTCAGCATGAAAGAAACTGCACTTGTTGAGCTTAGCATACAATTGATTCTCTCTCAACAACCACAAAACTGTTGTTAAATGTTCTGTTAGAGTCGGTCTTGTCAGTCCTCCGTTAGAGATAAAAACTCTTTATGCATTTCATTTTTTGGAGTCCCACTCCATTTACCCAGCTGCATTCCACTAGGGGCATGCCATAATCTGACGGAAAAGGTCATGCTAGTCATTTCCCCTCATGTTTGGCTCCTGCTGGCTTAGGTGTTTTTTCAGTGATCACTAAAGTCCATGACAGTCAAGGTCTGGTCCTTTAATGGACAAAAGTCATTTTCGATCATTAGGTCTAGGGATTAATCAATTTGGTCTTCAACCATGTCCAATAAAGCCATGCAGGCCAGAAGAGGCCCTTATAAAGATATGATTAAGAGAGTTTCATCGTCAGGTGGATAGACTTCGACTGTTCTTCAAAACTCTGTTTTGAAGAAAGGTCAAACAGTGTCATTTGTGATAAAATTTTCAAAAAAGTCGTCAGTTGATTTCTTCAGGTGTAGTCATTGTTTCCATGGCCAAATGCCCTGTCATGTAATCCCTTCAAAGAGTGCCGAAAATTTCATCATTTGAGCTAAAATTTCAAAGGGAAAAGTGAAATTCAGTGTTGCATTAAATCAGTGAAAAGTGTCAAAACATAACATTAGCAAAATGGGTTTTTGAAGAAGCAAAAATTTAACCCATGACTTCAAAGTCTTTAAATAGAGGTTTCCACAAGCAAACAAGGTCATTGTGCAATTCAAAGTCATAGAGAAACATTGCAAAGTGGTTAGGAGAGAAAAGTGTGTGTTTAGAGTGAGTGGGAGTCATTTTCCAGAGCGCGGCACACACATAGAGGGGCGCGGCACACACAGAGCCACCCCATAGTGCAAAATTTCAATGGGCACGGCGGACTGGGTTTGGCGTGCGGTGCACACCCACAAAGGCCCAAAATCGTGCCAAATTGCCTCAAGTTTCTTGTGAAACCCCTCAAATCAACAGGTAGGCTCTATATCATGGCTTGCTCATCAAATTTTATGAATTTTATGGTGGTTCATGGCTATGTATAATTGCAACAAAACTCATAAAATCAACCACAAGAAAACACCAAAAGCCATTGTTGCAAGGGTTGCAGAATTGTGGTGTTGAGGCCAAGGTTCCATTTCCACCCCTCATTTTTCCCTTGCTTGCCATTTTCCCTATCCCCCCTTTCTCATTTTTCCTATTATCCCTACCCTAAAACACTACCAAACCCTATTCCATATCCCCTCCTCTTATTTGTCAACATAACACCCCAAAACCCTACCTTATCAAATACCCAAACCCCCTTTATATCCCTAAACAAACTTCTCCCCATAACCCCTATTCCCATCATATTACTCCCCTCCTAATACTCCTTTTTTTTTTCATTGTCCCCCTTGGTGGCAGATATCACAACAACACCTAGTTTCACACCATCATCAAAGGGCAGCCCAAGGATAGTACACACAACAGTCATGGCATCTAAGCATTCATCAGAGTATGAGATGGAGACACAAAGTGATTCATCCTCAGAAGAACAGGCTCCCAGGAGACATCACAAGAGTGGCAAACATGTTAGGGGTGAGCCAACCACCCTCACAGAACTGCAGGCCTGCCCTCTTGCTATGTCATGCTTCCAGCATCTATCATGTTTTAAATTTTTTCAAAGGGTGGCTAATGTTAGAGTTCATCATGATTTGGCCCGTCTTTTTGTGCTTCACCTACATGGAGGTTAGTCTATCTTGGTCGGGGTCACCTTCACATTGACACCCAAAACTATATCAGTGGCAACCGGCATATCGAATGTTGGAGAACAGTGGCATAAGAAAAAGAAGGTGGATAGGCAACACTATGAGCCTTACATTAAGGCCAAATCCTTGAGGCAGCTCACAAGAGTCTTTCCATTCAGATATTTGAAAGATGAGTATGCTCCACTCATGAAATTGATCATGAAGTACTTCAGCTGTGAGGGGACATTCTCTCGTCTATATGCCTATCACATCAGGTTGCTCATGCACTTTACCAGGATGTGGATGATGAACCTCCCATTTTTCATTTGCAGGAACATAGAGAGGATGAACACCTTCATGTAGCATAAGACCCCTCAGCAGCAACTTAACAGTGTTTATCACTTTTCTCTTATCCGGATTTTGGTGGATCATCAGTTGGGATTGCAGGGCACTGCTTGGGAGGACTTCATCTCCCGTGAACTCTTCAGCACTTCACAGGTAGTATCAGAGGTAGAGCATGAGATAGGTGGTCCTTCTCATCAGTATGAGTGCCATGAGACCACTACTATGTCAGTATTCGTTACATATCAGAGAGGCAGTAGGCACTTGTTTGCAGTAGCAAAGCGAGTGTTATCTCCACCCGGGGTGGAAGGGGTATCACTTCCGGCATCGACAACACATGTATAGGACAAGGGTAAGAGGCCCATGCATGATGAGGGGCCATCAGGTGAACAAGAGGCCGACTTCATCCTCATTCAGGATGATGATGCAGATGTGGAGAGTGCCAAACTTAGGATGACCATCCAGGAGCAGAAAATAGAGATCTAGGACTTGTCACTCAATTTAGAGAGGGCCAAATGGATCATTAGGTATTTGGAGTAGAGGAAAAAAAAGCTTGAGGACCAGCATGAGAAAATGGAGCTGCAAAGAATCCGTGAGAATCGCCAAGCTGCCCAGCATAGGAGGATCGAGCTCACTCCCTTGGAGAAAGAGATTAACAATGACCGTGAGTCTTGGCTCCAGCGTATCAACACCCACCTTGAGAAACTGTTGGAGAAGGCCGACAGGGAAAAAACCATACTGAGGTGGATGGTTTATCATTACAGGGCATGGAACATGGGTTCGAAGGCTCGGAAAAGGAGATTGAAGGCAAAATTGAGCAGAGCAGCAAAGAGACAAAAGAGGCAAAAGGAGCAAGATCGGCTTTGAATCTTGGCTGAAGCCTCTGTGGCCCAGCATAGTACCTCTTAGAGAAGCTCTAGCCCAAATTTCAAGAAATTTGGGGCATTTTTTGTCACATGGAAAAATTTTGGTCACAACACAAGTTTTTTCTCCCTGTGCGCCACGCCACCGGCGCAACACTTAGGATTGGGAGCTCCAAATTGGAAATGGCTTGCATTTTTGGATTCATCATGCAAAATCACGACTACTGGTGCTTGGACAAGAAATTTGGGCATGATTTGAGTCTCCAGGAGGCCAAAAACACCCAAAAAATGACCTCTCTGCCCCTATTCTGACACACAGGAAGCAGTCTTGGGAGAATGAATATTTGGAGGGGCAAATGAGCACCAAATTCAGAAAATCCACTTAGGTTGGAAATTAGACAGGCCAAGATTCCCAAAAAGCACACTTGGGCACATTTTGGACTCCTGCAGGTGCCTTAAACAGCCTCCAAAGTGGCGCGGCGCATATAGAGAAAAGGGCCAAATTCACCTCCGTTTCGCGAAATTTCGATTCACGACTTTCTCCAAGTGGGCCCGCTCATCTACACTTCAATTTTTTAGCACCTAAGGCAAAATTTAAAGTATTTTCACTAGAGGATGGCTTCTATCCAAGTGGAAAAGGAAGGCGAGCAGTCACCCAAGCCATTTGTCATTTTTGTAACACTACACCTGTAGCTAATGGTTGGCTTTCCATCTCCATTTTGTAATGATTTGAGAAACTCCCCAACTCTTGGTTGTTCTATCTCCTCATGGCATGTTCTATTTATTGTATGAAAACCATTTGCAAAGGGTTGGTTGGCTTGTAATTTCTGGGAGACTATGGGAAAGAAACTATGTTTCTTCATTGTATATTTTGATAGAGGATTAATGAAAGGCAGCGGCTCTGTTTCATGAGATT